>CATIWQ010330116.1:0-39769 GCA_949673415.1 Euphorbia schlechtendalii | reverse complement strand
CCTGGAAAGAGCTAATCCAGGTGGCGACTCCACACTGAGAGATGGCGGATTCGGGTTCGAACCGATCTTAAACGTTTTCGTCTTTTTCTCTTTTTAACCTTTTTTCCGGGTCCCAGACCCGGTGCTTTTCCTTCATCTGTTTTCAAAACACCCCGGTGGACCGCGCCTATGAAACCCCGCGTGCTCTCAGCCCACCGCTCCGTGTCGCCCGCTCACACATGGGTCACACTTTGAACCAAGCCTATTACCACACGGCTATTATAGCAATCAACTTGTTTGTTCCAAGCGGATTGGCAGACACAAATCATAACCTCAGCCTTTAACCACACAGGTATTACAGACGTCAACCTGTTTTGTTCCAAATGGATTGGCAAAACATGAGTCACACCTCAACCACAAGCCTACTACCAGACGGGTATTATGGTAATCAACTTGTTTATTCCAAGCGGATTGGCAAACACAAACCATAACCTCAACTTTTTTCCAAACAGGTATTATGGCAATCAACCTGCTTATTCCAAATGAATTGGCAAACGCAAGTCCACTTTAAAACCAAGTCTATTACCACATGGGTATTACAGACGTCAACCTGTTTTGTTCCAAATGGATTGGCAGAACATGAGTCACACCTCAACCATAAGCCTACTAACACACCGGGTATTACGGCAATCGACCTATTTGTTCCAAGTGGATTGACAAACACAACCCTTGACATCACATAGATGTCACCTTAACCTCAAGCCCTCACCACACGGGTCGGGCCTTATTATCAGTTGAGTTATGTTTTATTACTAATGACTAACCTTGTTTGTTTCAAATGGATTGACAAACATGAATTTTATAGCATCACGGCATATTAACCCATTGTGATGCAGCCATATCATATGCATCTCATACATCAACATCAAATATGTTAAAAATGCATTTCATATCTGATGAAGCTGTTCGATTACCTTTGCTTCAGTTAAGGCTTGGAAGAGGAAGACTTCCCGCCTCGTCCATTTTCCCCCCCATCGTGGCTTGCCTAGAGAACTTTCTATTAAAGGGTATTTCACACACTCATTCTAGTAAATACTCGAGTTCAGATTTGGGTTAGGGTTTAAGTTTAGATTTTTGTTTGAATCAGAGATCGATCTTTGGTTTGGGTCAGAGTTTTGGGATGATGAATCCTCAAGGTGGTCACAGAAAAGACGAGCAAATTTCACACGAGTTGCCAACTGTTCAACAAATCCCATTAAACACTAGCTCAGAATTGGCCAATGCTCTAAGCCTTATTCTCTACAATGATCAATTTGCTCAAGTGCTACAGTTCCACCTTCGTCCAAATCAGCCAAAGAATAGTACTTTAAACTCTAGCGTTGGGACCTCGCAACTCCAGTACCACCATTCGGTCAATTCAGACAGGTCAAACTTCTGGGGGTAATGATCATTCAAGGTTGAGCAAGCTAACGCCTTTCAGGTTGCTCAATCCTAGAATCAATTTAATCAAGGGCAAGTTAGTTATTAATTGGTCGATTTAGGTCCTTTCCATTAAGGTTGGCATCACTCAACTTCATCTGTAAGAAAAGCTAGACCTTCATCTAGTTTCATTCCACCATGTTAGAGCTTTACCTCTCAACCAGCGATCCCTTAGAATTTGAGAGCCCCATCCTTTTTCATTGCGGGCTTAAACATTTTAGCCCAACCACCTCAATATCCGACCATGGCCCAGGCACCGTCTGCTCCTAACTTTATGGTCACTCCTAGGGGTACCAATGAGCACTAATGTAAAAAGGTGACAATTGAGAAAGAAGACCCTCTGTATGTGGAGGTTGAGGATGTTAATAATGTAATAGTTAGTATTTTAAACTCTTTCATGTTAACAAACTCTGTCAATGAGGCTTTTGAATCTTCGAATGCTTTAAACTTTTCTTGCTTGCTTAATATTCTTTTGAATGACATCACACATTCTTTTGAACATAAGCATAATGTTTTTAGCATACATGACACATCATCGCATGAAATTAATTTGGGTATAAATGAATCCCCTATAATAATTTCAAATGATTTGACTCTTGATGAAAAAAGAGAGATGATATAGGTACTTAGACAATACATGATAGCGTTTTCCTGGTCCAATGAAGACATGCCAGAGGTCGACAGAAAGATCATCAAACACAAAATCTCCACTGACAATTAAGTTAGTCGAACAGAAGATAACATGATTGAAACCAAAATGGGCCGGAAGAGTCAAGATAGAGGCAACAAAGCAAATCGAAGCTAAGTTCCCCAAAGTGGCTAAACACTCGATAGGTTGCCCAACATGATGCCAGTGCCGAAGACATAAAGAATGAGTCAAGCATTTCAATGTGTCATTGGATTCGTCATGTGGCTCATCACCATTTATGGCTCATCACCATTTGTGGCTCAATCATCACACTGTTGAAGGAGTACCAATAGACAATGCCTGTTTGTGTTCAATGGAATCAAGCTATGTCTGATGTAGGCTTTGAAGCCTTCCATTCCTGACAAATCACTCATTCCCTATTTGGTTGTTAAGAAATCAGGGAGAACAATTGAAAAGGTGAATATTAAGCATCATTACTCATCACCGTGTATACCTCAAGCCAATATAGCGGTAAGAGCGGCCAACAAATTAATTAGAAAATGCTGAACGAAGGAGCTGCTTAAGTCGTGGATATGAATCGACCAACACAGGCTCAAACACTATCACGTCTAGGCGAAAGAAATAAATCATGTGAAAAGTAGTACAAAAAATAATTTGCCTATCAATTAGCACTCTGTTAGTTGAGCAAAAATTAGGGCATATTTTCAAAATAGAAAAAGAATAGTCCACTGAGTTGAAAACCTGAAAAGGGTGGCTCAGGAAAAACTTAGGACATCGAGAGAAAAGCAAATGCATTGATTAGAAAACCTGAAAGGGCTAGTCAATAGCAGGAGTTAAATCATTTGAAACATTTATAACCCTGTTAAGTTCATCAATGAATTGTCATTTTTGCTGAATCTTTATGCATATATTTATGCATATATTTATGTCAACTGTAGAATATCGCAAGTAGGCATCCCATCAAATCATAGATAAAAAAATAACAATAAAAAAAAAGAAAGAGAAAAAAAAGAAAAGATAAGTCTGCTGGGTTGAAAACCTGAAAGGGCGATCTAGGTAAAAATTAAGACAAGGTTTAATAGATTAAAAACCCGTAAGGGCAGTCTATGAAAAAATTAGAACCAAATAAATATCAAATTCATCATCCTCTCCTTATAATGGCGCAAGGAATCGTCTATCTCCTCTAGATATTAGGATGAATATCTTCGAACTTCCCTCGCAAAATGGATTGTCACAACAAAAGCTTCCAAGCTCTCATTATCAGCTTCAGAGTGGGTATCACCAACATGGTTTGGGATCAACATTAACATCATTGGCACCATACCTAAGAAGGAAACAAGCGTAAAAATTTTAATGACTCATCCAAATCCTCTTCAAACCAATCCTGGCTTTGAACTTGGCTCTGATTCATCCACAAAATTGAACTTCGACTCGGACTCATGTCCATCATCACTCTGAAGAAGTTATGCCTACAAAACTCGACCATTGAGAGTAAAGCAACCATGGAATGCCCAATGGATGAATACTAGGGGGCAATCATGCAACATCATAGGAGGGTATCAACTCGGAAATCTCCTAAAGACTCCTCATTCAATGAAGCTTCTACTATCGACCATACCCAATGCAACAAAGCCAACGACGCTTGTAACAAACAAGCATACATCATATGATAAATGTTGTTCATGCATAAAGTCACTCATACATGCATAAGCATCATGTCACTTATAGGTGAAGGTGATGTTAAACCAAAGCAATGCCATTCCGGTGAGAAAAACACTCTACCTCCACATGAGGAAACTACAACTATCAAGAAGATGTCGGAGCAGCACATCACCAAAATTGAGAATGACTGTGAGCGGGCGACACAGAGTGGTTGGCCGAGAGCGTGCGGATATGAGAGGCGCGGTCCATCAGGGTGTTTGAAGAAGAAGCACCGGGTCGGGGACCCGGGAAAAAGGTTGAAAGAGAGAACGAAAACATTTTAGATTGGTTCAAACCCGAATTCGCCATCACTTAGTGTAGAGTCGCCACCTAGATTAGCTCTTCCAAGAATTAGAGACTTATGAGGCTTAACATCCGGGTGATGGCCCACTAAGACATAGAGATTCGGATCCGGGGATAAGTTTCTTATTTCTTATTGGATCACATTATATTACATCTACAGAAAACCATATTTTCTTTGTTATGTATATTCGCCCTTAGGTCATTTTTAGCTTTATATGCATGATTCACGTATTGCAAAATAATAAACCATCCACAAAACGGAATAATAAACCATTCACAAGGCAGTAAATAAATGCGGAAAGTAAAAGCGAAAAATAAAAATTACAAGGCTTCCAAAAATCGGGGATGCAACCACCCTCTAACCTATTAATTACATTTCCTAAAAAATATGTGCAATACTCGAAGGAAAAATAAAATCCTAAACATATATCTAACCTGCATCCACAAAGGTTAGCACATGGGATATCACACATGGAAAATGCGAGGCCTGTTATCCGGGAATACTTTTTATTCCCTTCGTGGGGGTATTCTAATATATATCTTTACTAAATAAATAAAATAGAAAATTGAGATGAAGAGAATTATTACAACATTTACAATAATAAGTAATTAAAATAATTCCTAGGTCCATAAATAAAAATCAGAAAGAGATGAAGTAGGCGATGAGCGTGGAATTCGCAATTCTAGGAACTCAAAGGCTTACCCTTTCATCGTGAATCCACTTCGGCGTATCCGTTCGATCCCCGGTAGCGTTCCTCATTCCTTTTTATTTAAGTTGTGGTTTAATTGGAAAATACGTGTTTATTTATCCAAATGATAATCAGACTTGGGTTCTAAATTTATTTTAGACCCGAGAATATCTGAGGATATTTTTAGAAAAATAAATGAAGAAATTTGATTTTAAGATTAAGAAGTTTGGAATCCAAAAGTGTTTTGGATCCAAGAAAATGTTAGAAGAAAAGAAAGTATATTTATTGTATTTGTCTGTGTATTTTATCTAAAAAAGAGAATTTTTCTCTGAAATTTCGAGCCCTGATTATCGAAAAAAACTTGACTATTTATAGGGAAAATCTCGAAAATCCTAAAAAGGTAAGTTTTTCCGGTGAGGGGTCTCGCCGGAGAAAATTTGGCGAGGCCCCTCGCCAAACTTTTTGGTGCCAAAGCTTAGCGAGGCAGCCTTGCCAAGGACTTTGGGGAGGCTTATGCCTCTCCAAAGCTTGGCGTGGCTTGCCTCGCCGAAGCTTTTTGGTGAGGTTTGCCTCACCCACCTTTGGTGATGCAGGCCCTCGGATCTAGTTTTCCACAATGTTTTATGTATTTTTATATATTTTAATTAATTTCTGAATTAAAGTCCTTTTAAATTCAGCGACGAGGAAGACTCCCATTTGAAGATCGTCAGATGATCGAAAATTGTGTGATTCGAGGATAAATATCCTGAAATGCCGTCATCATTGAACGCGCGAGCTGGAATAAAATCTTGTGCTCACAGCTACCCCTCATGTGATTATTGCTGGTTGTATGACCCGTATGATCACATGAAATGAACGAAGGGATTGAAAATATACTTGACCGGTGTGGTTGGTGACTTCTTATTCCCAATTGGTGATGACATAGGCCTTCTTTTCTAGCGCTGTATCTTCATAGGGTCGTTTGTTTCTTTCTTCAGAATCCCTTAGGTACTTGGTGCCCCTTGTGGGCGAGTCGACCGTTTCTTTCAATGGCATCCCTTTAGTGGTTGGCAACCATTTCATTCTTCAACCATCGAGTTAACCGTTTCCTTCTTCGGTTATATTTCCTTAATCGGATGTTAACTTGGTTCTTGTGACAAGTCAGAAAAAAAAGATAATGTTAATACATTTTATGATGAATGTTTTAATTATTTGATTGAGTTTATGCGAAGTAAAATTTTTGCCCCTTAATAAAAAATTAAAACATGAGGAATAAATAAGTTTAATGGAAATTTGGGGATGTCCCGGAAATTGCTCCGTTGTTTAAGGAGGCTTTCGTGATGTTGTGATGTTGACTTTAGGCTTGAGTGGGACATCATCTTGTTTGTAGGTTCCTTATGTGGAGGTTCTTGTTTATCAGGATAGTGTTGTCCCAGTTTGGCATCGTCTTTCCCTGTAAATAACGTGATGCGAATGTAATGTATACATGATTTTATGTATGAACAATACTTATCATATGATGCATGTTCATCTATTGTAGGTGTTTTCGGCTTCGTTCATTGAAGAGACTTATCTTGTGCTGGTGCACGGTTACCCCTAAGGTTTATCTTGTCAGGGATTCCATGGATAACTCCCTCAGAGCGACGACCATGGGTTTGTTGAATCAGATTTGAGTTCAGAGCTTGGATCTGGTTTGAGGAAAGTCTAGATGAGTCGTTGATCCCACATTATGTTGGCGAAGATTGCTTGGAAGTCGTTTGCTTGAAGTGTTGGAGGTATGTGATATCATGTACCATTCCGAGGAGGAGATGATGAATTTGATATTTCTTTGGTTCTAAGTTTTGCATAGATCGCCCTTGCGGGTTTTCAATCTATCGAACCTTGTCTTAATTTTTGCCTGGACCGCCCTTTAAGGTTTTCAATCTAGTAGACTCATTTTTCTTTATTTTATTATTTTATTTTTTTTGTTTTTGGATGTTTACTTGTGATATTCTACCATTAGCATGTAAGCAATCAAAATAAGCATATGCATAAAGATTCAGCAAAAATGACAATTCATTGATGAACTTAATAGGGGTATAAATGTTTCAAATGATTTGACTCCTGCCATCAATTAGCCCTTTTAGGTTTTCTAACCAATGTGGTTCTCTCGATGTCCTAAGTTTTGCCTGAACAGCCCTTTTCGGGTTTTCAACTCAACGGACTATTCTTTTTGTGGTTTGAAAAGAAGCCCTAATTTTTGCTCAACTAACCGAATGTTAATTGACAGGCTAATTACAAATTTATTTTTTGTTCGTACTGCTTTTTATAGATTTATTTCTTTCACCTATGTGCGATAGCAACTGTGCAAGACTTGGTTGATTTGGTAGATCAGTCACCATCCATGTCCACGACTTCATTTGTTGTCTTGTTCAGCATTTCTAACCGATTAGTTGGTGCTCATGCCACTTTGTTAGCTTGAGGTGTATGTGATGATGGGTCTTGATCATCAGCGTTTCTTTTGATGGTGCGATGATTGCCCCACAAATAGTAGCGAACCTTGTGAAGGAACTGTTAACGTGTTTAACAGTCTGACTCCTTTTTATCTTTATCATTGACTCTTTTCTTTTTTTATCATCCCACGAATGATGGTGATCCGTGTAATGGAGTTGTTGACGTGTTCAACAATTCGACTCCTTCTTTGTTTCATTGAGCCTATTGTTTAATCTTATGAATGGATTTGTTGACATGTGCAATGACTGACTTCTTCTTTGTGGCATTGCGCCGGTTGTTTGGCCTTGTGAATGGTTGTGATGGAGTTGTTGAAGTCTTTAAAGATCTGACTCCTTCTTTTGACATTGCGCCAGTTGTTTGGTCCCAAATTGCTTGGTTGACATTTTGACCTTATTCTAGCTCCGATCCTTTTGATCTTTGCGTGAGTCAGTAGACGTTTCGTGCTTGGAGATCTTTCCATTAATCTTTCATCCTTATAC
Source organism: Euphorbia schlechtendalii (assembly GCA_949673415.1). Classification (NCBI taxonomy): domain Eukaryota; kingdom Viridiplantae; phylum Streptophyta; class Magnoliopsida; order Malpighiales; family Euphorbiaceae; genus Euphorbia; species Euphorbia schlechtendalii. The sequence goes on along the minus strand of CATIWQ010330116.1, from coordinate 32,018 downwards.
GATGAGGCAATTACTATCACACGTTGTGTAAGTACATGTATTTATTTCTCACTTTCTCTCAAGATTCAAATCATTTGAATTTATTGTGGGGAATCCATTTATACCCAAATTAATTTCATGAAATGATGTGTCACATGTGCTAAAAACATTATGTGTATGCTTATGAGAATGCGTGATGTCATTGATAAAATATCAAGCATGTAGACAAAGTTCAATTTATTCAAAAATAATTCAAAAAGGCCCATGGGCAAAGTAGTAAAAGCTAATTTATTACATAATCATACATTACGGGTTATAGTCCCCCATAGGTGTCCATGGATTCAAAGTGCTCCATCCACTCTGCCTTCTTAAACACTTCTTGATAGCTAGAGAAGCTATCAGATCCGAATTTGTTCCTTTATGGTGGCAGCGCGCCATCCAGCAGCTTTGTTATCATCTCCGGTAAGGTCAAACGAGTCTGCAACCTGACTTGTGTGGCCATCCAATGCGTGTAGTAGGATTTGAAGTTTTCACCTTTCCTATGCCTTATAGCCTCTAGATGTTGCATTGTGGTTTCCATCTGAGAGTTGAAACCATAATGCCCCAACATAGCCTGAGCAAGGCTATTCCAATCAGTGGCTATGTCCAATGAAAGGTGGCTGTACCATTCATTGACTGGGTGACCTAAGGTGACGATGAAGAGCTTAGCCATACTTCGATCGCTGACCCTCAATGCTCTCATCACCATTTGATAATGCGTCAAGTGAGCGCCGGGTCGCCAGATCCTACGTACTTCTCAAACTACGGCATTGCGAAGTTTGGGGTAAGCTGTCTTCATCCTTGACTGTCGGTTGTGTAGGGTATGTGTTCCTCAGGTGGCCACCATGAGTAGCCAAGAACTGTTGCCATAGTTTTGCCATTCTTGGATGTCTGAGGATGGCATTCCCTGCACTTGGATAAGAGCTATATTGCCCCTGGGGAAATGTCGCAAAATGGGGCAGTTGAGGTGCCTAGAACTGTTAGGCGATCGACGTACTCCAGTTAGGAACAGTGTGTTGGGTCATTCCTTGGTAGAAAGGCCCTGGTACAAATGCTGGCTGGATAATTTATCTAGGGAAGAATTGGGGATGATTGGCAAAGTTATATCCTAGCTACGGAATCGGGTTTAGCTGACTTTATCCTACCCTGAACTGATAAAAGGTAGTTGGGGGCAGGTGGGAGGTCCTCCTACCTCAGGCCATCTTGTTGGATTGCCATTGTTAAGGGTGACCTCCAAGCTGGACACTACATTTTGGGTCCTCCCAACATGGTGGTGAATCAGCGATGCTAGCTATTCGCTTTTGGCAAAGGCATTCAGGGCAATTGTAATCTTGGGGCCCACCGAAAACTGCTGAGAATTTTATCCCGTAAGGCAGGGTGATCTTCCCTTGCACCTTCTCCTTGTGGATTAGCCATAACAGTATGCTAAACTAAATCTAAGTCTGAACCCGAGTCCTCACTTGAGTCAGTGTACGGAACCCCCTCCAGATTGGCCACAATTGGGGAAACACGGACCAGGCAGCGAGCATGCCTCTTTCAAGCCCCTTTAATACATGAGTAAAATATTAGACCGTGCATGTAAGATTCGTGATATGATTCATGATACGAGAACTGTGTGAGATGTTTAATGTTATGGCTGCATTCATAAGGGTTTAGCGTGCCATGATGTGAAATAACATGTATGTCAATTCATTTGAAATAAATAGGTTAGTAGTTAGGTAAAAATGAAAACCTGTGGAAATGAAAATCCAACAACGAGGGTTGGATTTGAGATTTGTACACTGAGTGATGTAAGTGAGGTGACTAAGTTACCTATGTGGTAATGATTAATGGTTTGAGGTTTTATACTATGACTAGGTCTCATGGAATGAGGAGGTCAAAATTGTTTCAGGTAAGCGTTGTAACATAACCTAACAAAATGCAAATAACTACCGTATATAGCTACCTAATGAATGATTTGGTTATTTCACCCAATTAGGGCAGAGTTTTTGGATACCTATGTGGTCATCACTATTTGAGGTGATACATGAATTATTACCTCGTGTGGGTGAATGATTCGGGTATGAAACGTATACCCTTGAAGATTTGGTAAGGTAAGACTTTTGAAGTTTGCCTCATGTGGGCTTAGGACATCAACTGGGATATCCTTTAATGTGGGAAAATTTGTTTTGGGTAGGTATTTGCCTCGTTTGGGCTATTGGTGTGTGCGATTGCCTCGGAAGGGCTGTGAGTTAGATATCGAGTGGACATCTCATGGGTGATGTGGTGGCAATGTTATTGCCCCTTGCAGGCTAGGTGTCGGATGTCAAGTGGACATCACGCAGTATTAGAAAGGTATGTTTGCCATGTATAGGCTAATAGCGAGATGTCAAGTGTACATCTCACTAAAAGGGGTAAGTGATGTTCCTAAGTAGTTTTATGTTGTCCTAGGGTGACAAGATCTAAGGTGTCAACTATGCTTAAGTGTAGGTGATATTGACTTTGTATCATGATGATGAGAAGATGCTATGTTACATCATTATAAGTGTGTGCGTTCAAGTGTCTGCACTAAAATTCATGGTTAGCATGACATTTGTTCAGTGACAAATTGAAAGCATAGCACATAGCATGCAATGTCTAAACTTCCAACCATACAACTCTCGCGTGTAGAGTTTTCGGCTAGTCTCTATCCGAAGTTTGGTTCATCTTAGTACCGCGAGGATACTAAGGAGTGCACCTGTATGAAAATATAATGCATGATCACGTGTTTGGGCAACACCCTAGGGAAATGCCTACAGCTTATTTACATGAGGGTTATAAATGGGTTGCTGATGTAGAAGGTTCTTGTTGCGCTAAAATACACTCCAAGCCTCTCCCTAAATGGGTTGAGAAAGGTACATGCGATATGGCAACAAGTACTCCACCCGCTCAAGTACTATCTTTTCTCAGGGAGGCAGATTAGTACAAGAGAAAGCTTTGTGGTAATAGGGTACCTTAAACTTACGAGCTAATCCCTTCTACTGCAATGCTTTATTATGAATATATCATAATTAAGAGAAAACAGAATATTGTGATCAATAATTTTCGGCACTTATAAAAAATCTAAAACCTTTGAAAAACAAGATTTAGAAAAATCCCCAAGTAGAGTCACCACTGTGAGCGGGCGACACAGAGCGGTGGGCCGAGAGAGCGCAGAGATGAGAGGCACGGTCCACCGAGGTGTTTGAAAAAGAAGCACAGGGTTGGGGACCCGGGAAAAAGGTTGAAAGAGAGAGCGAAAACATTTTAGATGGGTTCAAACCCGAATCCGCCATCTCTTAGTGTGGAGTCACCACCTAGATTAGCTCTTCCAGGAATTAGAGTCTTGTGAGGCTTAACATCTGGGGGACAGCCCACTAAGACTCAGAGATTCGGGTTCGAGATAAGTTGCTTATTTCTTATTAAATCACATTATATTACATCTACAGAAAACCGTATTTTCTTTGTTATGTATATTCGCACTTAGGTCATTTTTAGACTTTATATGCATGATTCACGTATTGAAAAATAATAAACCATCCACAAAGCGGAATAATAAACCATTCACAAGGCAGTAAATAAATGCGGAAAGTAAATGAAGAAAATAAAAATTACAAGGCTTCCAAAAATCGGCGGATGAACCACCCGCTAACCTATTAATTACATTTCCTCAAAAATATGTGCAATACTCGAAGGAAAAATAAAATCCTAAACATACATCTAACCTGCATCCACAAAGGTTAGTACAGGGGATATCACATATGTTTGATTTGATTTCAGTAAGGCCCGTATGGCATAATTAAAACATCGATGGTTCAAAGTTGTTATTTTAAATAAAAATAGTTCATTTTTATTTACACATAAGTTAGTCAATTTTATTAGTGAAAATGACCGCATGGTGAAAATGCGATGCCTGTTATCCGGGAATACTTTTTATTCCCTTCCTGGGGGTATTCTAATATATATCTTTACTAAATAAATAAAATAGAAAATTGAGATTAAGAGAATTATTACAACATTTACAATAACGGTAAATAAAATAATTCCTAGTTCCACAAATAAAATTCAGAAAGAGATGAAGCAAGCGATGAGCATGGAATTTGTAGTTCTAGGAACTCAGAGTCTTACCCTTTCGGTGTGAATCCACTTCGGCGTATCCGTTCGATCCCCGGGAGCGTTCCTCGTTTGTTTTGATTTAAGTTGTGGTTTAATTGGAAAATACGTGTTTATTTATCCAAATGATAATCAGACTCGGGTTCTAAATTTGTTTTAGACCCGAGAATGTCTGAGGATATTTTTAGAAAAATAGACGAAGAAATTTGATTTTAAGATGAAGAAGTTTGAAATCCAAAAGTGCTTTAGATCCAAGAAAATGTTAGAAGAAAAGAAAGTATATTTATTGTGTCTGTGTTGTTTTATCTGAAAAAGAGGATTTTTCTTTGAAATTTAGAGCCCCGATTATCGAAAAAGACACGACTATTTATAGGGAAAATCTCGAAAATCCAAAAAAGGTAAGTTTTTCCAGCGAGGGGTCTCGCTGGAGAAAATCTGGCGAGGCCCCTCGCCAAGACTTTGGCGAGCTCGCTCTCCAAGCCCTTTAGCGAGGCATTGCCTCACCAAACTCTTTGGTGATAAGCCTCGCCAAAGTCCTTAGCGAGGCATATGCCTTGCCAAAGGACTTGGCGAGGCAGCCTCGTCGAAACCTTTTGGCAAGGTCTGCCTCGCCCACCTTTGGCGATGTGGGCCCTCGGATCCGGTTTTCCGCAATGTTTTATGTATTTTTATATATTTTAATTAAAATCTGAATTAAAGTCCTTTTAAATTCAGTGACGAGGAAGACTCCAATTTGAAGATCGTCGGACGGCAAAAAATTGTGTGATTCGAGGATAAATATCTCGAAAAACCGTCATCATTGAACGTGTAAGATGGAAAAAATCCCATGCTCATAATGACAATGGCCCAACTCAAGTCATTTCAACTTTAGTCAAATTTTAGACTACCAAGGCCTCTTTTGAGCAGCATTACAACATCACAAAAGCCTCCCAAAACAGCGGAGCAGCCATCGAGACATCCTTGAAAATTTCAAACTCAAATTTACGCATTTATCATGGGCCTGAAGAAAAATTTCTCAGAACCCTCATGTTTTAATTCTTGATTGAAGGGAAAAAATTTTTGCTTCCAGCAATCTCAATCAAGGAATTAAAACATATGTCACAAGTATCTACTAATAAAATTCCTCATTCTTGCAAGTACCCCTTCAACTCATAAGAGGCATATATGTCAGACTCACATCAGTAAACATATCATCAAAGGCATGGAGTACACGGCTTTCATCCTTTCCCTAGTAGTTCCGAGAGTCATAGTCAACCCAGAGGTCAACTCACAAGGGGCGTACAATTCAGACCGCAACGATCAACCATCCCACAGTGGATTTCAACGAAGGCTTGCCACAGTCAACGTATCATCAAAGGCATGGAGCACATGGCTTTCATCCTTTCCTTGTTCGCCACTTTTCTACTGATAAGTTTAATAATTTGTTCGCAAGATTTGGCTATATATTAATGACATCAAAAACTTATTCACTTAAAGTATAGGTGTTGTCAGTACCTCTTATCAAATATAAAAATGATGATAACTGCAAGTATACAATTGCGATGTAGTTTTAAAAGATATCGAACCCACAGGGAAGGAACCATGTCTAAAGATCAATAAGGAAGATAGAATAAAGAAAATAAAATAGATTTGATATTTTGGATAGGTGGGTTAGAATGAAGAATGAGTAAATATAGATATGAAAGATTAGAAAATCTAAACATATAGATTTTTCCTATGAAATAAGGATAGCAGAGAAAACATGCAAGTTTAACAAAGATGTTAAGATTCACTAAACTAATCTAACAGACTCGGTTCAAAATATCTAGATGTTCAATTATTTGCTACAGAGCAACACATGAAAGAACTTTTCTAAACCTAACGCAAATGAATTAAGATAATTATATAAACCTGGACACCATCAATACTATGCTTAGTACAGGTCACTCTCACATAGCCACATTTAGCAAGTTATTATTCCAAAAATGTTAGCTCACTAAACAACGTTATATCACAGATCCAGTGATTATACACGATATTGTTAATCCTGAAACTACTCTTAAAATTAACTCCAGCGCATATAACTTGATTAATATAAAAGACTTAACACGAAATATGCATTATGACACATAGACATATCATAAACTTCGAAATAGAAAGTATAAGTATAAAGCAAAGCAAAGTTGTAAGGTATGCAAGCAAAAGCTAAAGTTGATCAAACCGTATCCACTCTTTAATGGGAGTTGTCGATTCCAACAATTCCTTCATCTGCTTTGAATTCGGTCTCAGCCCATACAGAACCTCCACTAGGATGCTATTCTTTACGAATATCGAACAAACAAATATTGAAGAATGAAAACTTTTATTGATATGTGATTTGTAATTACACTTATACAACAATCGCTCGAGAATATAGAGAAATCTAGTAATCAAAACAAGGATTCGAATCAGTTAAACATTTTCTCGCTAACACTTATAAACATAGCAAATTCTCTATCTAAACACACACACACACACACTATATATCTCTCTCTCATGCACTCTAATGTTTTCCCTCTACTTCAATTGCATGAAATTGTAAGGTTTGGAGCCCTGTTTATAGAGTTCGAAGGGTTGTGTCTATCCATACAAAGAGTCATGTCCATTGGTGAATGATTGCATCACTTCGTTGTGATTGGTTGAGAAGCTTTAATCTAATCCACAATGGATAGGCACCTTTTCATGATTGGTTGATTTCTGATAGGTGTCTATTAGTTGGTAGTTGATGGAGTTGATGGCGGTTAATCATCCTTATCTGGCGGTTGGTAGTTAAGAAGATTAAACCAGAAAACTATCCAAGTCGTGACCATGATATACAAGTCACGACCGTGAATCTTTGATTGGCAGATTTCTATTTTGAAGAATAATAAGTCGTGACTGCGAATGATTGTCACGACCTTGAATTGCATTTTTCTTTAGAATTCTCCTTATAACTTCACTAATCTTTGACAGCTTTGATCCTAAGCCAAATCTTTAAGTTCCACACATCTTTTTTTTCACTTTTTTCATAGAATTCCACTTTAGATCATTTTACTCCCAAGATTTACCTAGTATCTGCATTTGCATAAAAAACAACTACATACCAAGTGAAATCTTTTATATGAAGTATAAAAATGACTTAAATTATAGTGTTTAGTGTATAAAATTAATATGATAATTAGTGTAATTGTACATTTATCATTCCCTAGCAGTTCTGAGGGTCACAGTCAACCCAGAGGTTAACTCACAAGGGGCATACAATTCAGACTACAACGGTTAACCATCCCACATCGGATTTCGATGAAGACTTACCACAGTCGACGTATCATCAAAGGCATGGAGCACACATCTTTCATCATTTCCCTAGTAGTTCTGAGGGTTACAATCAACCCAGAGGTTAACTCACAAGGGGTATACAATTCAGACCACAATGGTCAACCATCCCACAACGGATCTCGACAAAGACTTACCACAGTCAACGTATCATCAAAGGCATGGAGCACATGGATTTATGTCAAACTCACAGGAGTTGACGTATCATCAAAGGCAGTTCTGAGGGTTATAGTCAATCCAGAGGTCAACTCATAAGGGGCATACAATTCAGACCGCAACGGTCAACTCACAAGGGGCATCCACATCAAACTTTCTACAATTCGTGTACCATCTAAGACTTTCTACAGTTCATATCTCTTTTCAAACTTTTTATAGTCACTGGACTTTCTACAGTCCGCATTCATTTGGTAGAGTTTTTACATTCAACGGACTTTCTACAGTCCAAATCTATTTTCGAACTTTTTACAGTCACCAGACTTTCTACAGTCCGCATTCCTTTTGTAGACATTTTACAGTCAACGGACTTTCTACAGTCCAAATCTCTTTTTAGACTTTTTACAGTCACCGGACTTTCTACAGTTCACATTTTTTTTGTAGACTTTTTACAGTCAATAGACTTTCTACAGTCCAAATCTCTTTTTAGACTTTTTATAGTCACTAGACTTTCTACAGTCCGCATTCCTTTTGTAGACTTTTTACAGTCAACGGACTTTCTACAGTCCAAATCTTCTTCAGACTTTTTACAGTCAATGGACTTTCTACAATCCGCATTCATTTTTAAGCTTGTTACAGTCAATGGACTTTCTACAGTTTGTAATTCTCTGACTTTTTACAATCAAACGAACTTTCTACAGTTTGTAATCTTCTGACTTTCTATAGACGGTGAACTTTCTACAATTCACATCTCTATAACTTTCTACAGTCAAACAAACTTTCTACAGTTCATAATTTTTAGACTTTTTACAGTCAAATGAACTTTTTACAGTTCACCTCCTTCTGAATTTTTACAGTCAACAAACTTTTTTACAATTCGTAATCTCTTCACTTTCTACAATCGGTGAACTTTCTACAGTTCACATCATTTTTTGACTTTTTACAGTTAATGAGCTTTCTACAATTCACATCCTGTCTCGGCCTTTTTACAATCAGCAGACTTCCTACGATCCACGTCATCAGTAGGCTTGCCACAACCTGCACACATGGGTCCTCAACCAAAAGAATGGAGACACACGATCAATGTTCTCTCCCCAACGATTCCAGCGGTATTAATCAATCGAAGGTCAACCCTCCAGGGGCAATCATTGCTAAACGAGCAATTCACAAGGGGCATAGAGAGATCAATCCCCGAAAGAACGCCGCACCAAGATGAAAGATTTCAGCCATCATCCCTAAAGAGTGCCAACCGCGACTGGGCAGGTATTATCTCTAAACCTTGATACTCTTTCAATCGTGGGACCATACTAATCTCATATCAGCAGTGATCCCACGAGGGGCAGCCTGTGAGCACGGGATTTTTACTCCTGACTTGCGAGTTCGATAATGAAGCTGTAATTTTCCCTTAGCTTTTCACATTTTGTAGGGTCCTAAAATCATCCAGAAATCATCTGCCTTGTTTCTTTGGGCCTCTTTTCCCTCAAAAAGCCCAAATAAAGAAGAAAAGCTTGCCTATATATGCCATATTGTTAACGATATCAACCCTACTAGCATATCAAAACTCTAATTTCTCCAATTTTTTAATCAAAACAACCCATCATTCCACACCAATTACGAATATTCTCCACTTTGTAGCCTCCCTAAATAATGTTCATCCCACTTAGTCAATAATGGAGGGAAGAAAATGATGCAAAAGACAAAAACAAGTGGGTGAGCCAACTTGGACTTTTTGGATTGAAGGGAGTTCAGTCAAAGGTAGAAAGGTAGAGAAAAGAAAGCTGGGGCAATTTTCATGCAAAAGAGAGAAGGGAGAGTTCAAAGTGTTCTTGAGCAAGTTTGAGTGTTCTTGAATGGTTTTTCTTTAGTTTTTACATTAAACTTAGACTTTAAGCTTCCCACAACTTGAGATTTCAGGTTAGTTAGATTAAATCCTTGAGGTTTAGACTTGAATGGAGAGTCTACAACATCTTTATCACTAATTTGAAGGTTACTACACCTTCTGAATCATCTACTTTGACAAGGAATAGATCCCTTCCAAAGATTTTTGGTAAATCACCAAATCTAACTAAAAAGAAACAAGGAGAGCTTCCTGGAGGACTTCATGGACCTTAAAGAAAGTGGATTTATAACTACGGGGTAAGCCTATGAGTTCCAAGAGTTTGTGCTTACATTTATATGCTTTTCTTTTTGAAGTTTCATTCTCTTTTCTGGTTTTTTTCATTTTTGCTCACCAATCTATTTTCCAGGAATTTCAGTATGATTTCAAATCTTTTTAAGTATTTTGTTTAGATAAACATATTCTGCACATCTTGAACTTTCTATAATGATAAAGATCATCCAAATCGGTTAAGTATAGCAAAAGTTATGATTGTTTGAAGTTTCAGATTTTTATTTTGCTGTTTTCTGCTGTTTCTGTGTGTTTTCTGCAGGTCTGGAGCCTCGATGTTGTTAACGAGATCAGAATATTGTTAATGACATTAGAATGTCATTAACGACATTGGAATGTCGTTAACTACATTACCTAATGTCGTTAACGACATTGCCTTTGGCAGAATGCAATTTCACTTTATTTTGCTCCGTTTCGAATCATTTAAGTCCATAACGACCCGTTGAGACCCTTCTGAGTTTGGAAATGCATCACTGGGGGTAACAAACTTCTTAATTGTAATTATTTAGGATTTATTTATGATTTATTAATGTATTAATATGTTGATTAAGGTTTGGAGTAGTAACGGAAGCATTTCGGGCCTTTCATATCGATATCGCCCTTCACAGGGAAGTCGTTAACGATATAGATCACATCGTTACCATTGTTAACCCAAACAATGGCTATGTTATGCATGTTTAGCCTAGATTAATGTTTCTAAATGTTGTTTTAGGTCACCTACACGAAGGGAACTCAAGTTCCCGAATAACCGACCCAATAACATAACATGAGGTATTTTCACTAATAAAAATGACCAACATAGTTGAAAATAAAAACAAACAATTTTCATGAAATAAGAACTTCGAAATCTCCTTGGTTTTTTTACCTTGACCACACAGGTCTTGTCAAAATCTAAACCGAGCATACATGGTACACTTGGTACATATTTGTGTTTTGGGATATCCTCTATGCTAACCTTTGTGGATGTAGGTAGTTTAGGATAGGTGTATGTTAGGGTTTAGTTTTCTTCGAGTATTGCTTTCAATTTCGAAATCAAATGTAATATTTGTTAGATATCGATGTATTATAGGCGATTGTATCCCTTAAATTTCTATGTATTTAGGCAATTTGTAAACCCCCAAACCCAATGATATAATTAATCTCCCCGTAGAATAGGCACATTTAATTTCCTACGTGTTTACTTTTCGCAACTCACTTACCGTTTTATGCATGTGTGATAAAAATAAACTGAAAATATCTAGTTTAGTTCTAATAATATAAACATGGTTTCTCTCATAGTGTAATTTAACTCAAATGATGACAAAATAGATAACTCATCCCGGATCTGAATCTTTGAACTATGGTATCGCTTAGGCTTAACGGATCTAGGCTGTACCAAATTTTCCTGGAAGAGCTGATCCGGGTGGTGACTCTGAGTACCATAGGCTAGAGATCCTAACATCGAGTCTATTAATCTTGAAAATCACATTTTCAAACACCATTTTACTCCAAGCAACGAGTCCTTCGAAGTGTTGCTCCTTCCGAAAACCCCGTGCCCCATCTCACGGGGCCAGCTCCTCGCAACGATCGCGCGGGTCGAACATCGTCCACTCACAACTATAAAAGACTATATGATTACCATTTGCACATGTTGAAAATTCTTGTATTGTCTAAAGGTCTTAAATGATTGTAACTTAAATAGGGTTGAGGTATGGATAGAAAAGGGATTTTTTATTGTTTGAAGATCATTCAACGATGACTAGAGTTGATAGTTATAACATCTCCCTTTGAGTTGATAAGAGCTTGGTGGAGAGCTTTTCTTTTATTTTGCATTAAGGAGACATTGCTCATGAAAAATATCAAAAGCCCTTCTTGAATTGAAATGACCATGACAATCCAACAAACCCTTATTACTTTTTAAATAATACTACTTAAAATGAAATTAAAATTAATTTCTCTTATTTTTCTATTCTTTTTATTTTCTTATTTTCCTTAAGACTTGTAAAATAAGAAAATAGAAATTTCAAATTACAAGTATTTACATTGAAATTGTAAAATTATGCCCTTGAATCGACTTCTACTTTAAAGCTATTGTTCCTCTCTCACTACTCTTCTTTGATGATGATGAGATCTTATTTGTTGTTTTTCTAACTACTTGGATTGATGAGGATCTCCACTAGAAGATCTTAGGATATTGAAAGGAAATCAAAGTGAGGGAAATGGGTTTGTGATCTTTATAATGAAAGAAGAGCTTAAGGCTCAAGAGGTTGACTATGAAATAATGTAAAGGGTAGGGTTTTGGCTAGAAGGGTGAAACATATGTACCTTAATCTTCCAATACAAGATTTGAACTGTAGTCTTGATAAAACTAACACAAAAACATATACAAGCTTTTCATGTATCTCTCATGTCAAGTTGTAGCTAAAACAACAAGGTCTTGCCTACTCAACAAGATAACAAGTTACAAATAATATATGCAAGGAAGAGACTTAAATTCTTACCAAACAAGGGTTGTGCTATTGATACTAGATACTTATTTGAAGTAAAACTTAAAAATGTTCAAACTTTGCATGCTTAATAGGTTAATTACAATTACACTCCTTTAAATTTTGCAATTCATATCTTCGTTATTTACTAAAAGACTTCAAATTATCATCCACATGCTCATAAGTTTAAGACATATATATTAACATAAATTTTCAAAAAATTTGGTCAAAATTTCATATCTATCACAATCTCAAGCAAAAGTATATCTCCCTCAATCTCAAGTAAAAGCATATCTCCCTCCCCCACACTTAAATCATAAACCCCTTGTTTATGTACCCAAAAGAAAAAAGTAAAAATTATAAGAGATAAGAAAGGTACAAACTAATGGTGGAAGAGGGGAGCCGACTTGCGTAGTCATGCGGAAACGTTTTCAAGAAATCTTCACATCAACATGCTTTGTAGGTGTAAACAATAATCTCATTTGCTTTATTAATATCTTATAACACTATCACATTTCATTATACTATTATACATCACTTATACTTGTGAGAAATCCTTGCATCGTGTGTGTGTAAGTGTTTACAAGGATTTCCCACAAGCAAGTGCAATATGTAATAAACATCATACACTTTATATTACCCTTATAATTGCAATATAAGTATGTCAAAAACAATAATTCTAATTATAATTTTTTGAGAAATAAGGTGTCATTGGCAATTTTTATTGATTGTGGGGTTTGAACTCACAACCACATACATCTCCAAATTTCCTTTAGGGAGGTAGCAATAAACCAAACCCTATTCGTTATTTTCTAATTATATTAATATGTAACTAGTTTTGATATTTTGAAAAAAGGCACAAAATATATTTCATAACAATACTTGTTAAAAAAAGTTAAGATTCTTTTAGATAAATTCAATTTAATATAATAAATAGAAAGAAAATATACGAAAGAAAAGAAAAAGAGAAGCAAGAGATGAAAAAAGCACTAGCTCTGTGGTTGAGTAAGTGTGGGGAGCCTATATATTTAAGGATGATACTTATTGTATTGGTAAACCTCAAAGCCTAGATACAGTAAGGGCGATACTCTTATATTGATAAGGCTCAACTAGGATTATTGATGGGTACTTCAATTTGTAATAAAAAATTATAGCTATTTATTCTCCACCCACTAAAGGAGAATCACTAATGGATTAAATCTTGAATAAAGATTCTAAGGACTGGATTGGGCAGAGGCTGAATCAGTATAAAAATTTTGTGTCTGCAACTTCTAAACTCTTAACTTTCTGTTTATTGTTGCATTTAGAATATGATTATATTTTAAACTAGTAAATATCAGATACTGCACCAGAGGGTAAAAACAAAGGAAATTGAAACCATATTACTTAAAGTCTGCATCCGAGGGTGATAAAACTGAAATTTCCACAACAGCCTCTAAGGATTGTGAAAATTCGAAAAAGAGTCATTCTCTCTTCTTTGACATATAAATCACCCTTGTTAGGTCTAACAAATAATATCAAATCAGTACTCACTATAAAGTCTTAAAACATCAAGAGTTAAAGATCATAAGCATGGGTGAAAACTACATTAAACATCTCCCTGAAAATCAGTCTACACACATTCTCTCCTAGAGTGACTTTCTATGTCTAGACCTTCTCTATTCTTTGGGCAGAATTACACATTTTGGAAGAATAGAATGAAAAAATTCATTCAATCATAAGACATGTATGATTGGCTCACAATAACCATTAGACCGTATGTGCAACTACTACAGTTGAAGAAGAATCATTCTCAAACTTGAAATCAATATTATGACTATGATATGAAGCAATGATGCTGCTAATAACTTTCTTCACTGTACTTTAGATGCTTCATAATATAAAAAAAAAATTAGGTTTTGAGAGTGCTCAGGAGATCTGGAAGAAGTTGGATGTAACTTATGAAGGAACTAAAAAAGTCAAAGAAATCTAAAATCAATCAGAATATGCGTCGTTATGAGCTATTAGAGATGAAAGAAAATGAATCCATTTTCAACATGAATGCTGGATTTATAAACATCATAAATAAATAAATAAATAAAATTAGGCAAAGTATTCACAAAGGAAGAACAAGTCAAAAGATCCTCAAAATTCTTACCATGGATTATCAAGCAAAGAAGATTACAGTAGAGGAAGCTTAGGATAACCACTTACAAATAATGAGTTGATCGGATATCTAATTACTCATGATATCTCCATGCAAAATTTTCAAAAGAAGGATAAAGCCAAGGTTAAAGGAAAAAAGACCATTATTCTAAAAGCTGACTCTGTTGATGAAGAATCCTTGATGAAGATGATGAGAAAATGGCTATGCTAGCCAAAAAATCCAAAAGATTCATAAAGAAACGAGGAAATTTTCCTCAAAAATTTTTTAAAAAAATGAAGTTATCATCAGAAGCAAGAATTCCAGAAGAAGCATTCTCCTAAGGGAAAAGTTCAGAGCCTTTGAAGAAAAATTAAAGCAAGATTACTCAAATAATTTCACATGCTTTGAATGTCATCAAGAATGACATATCATATCCAATTATTCAAAGCTAAATAAGGATAAAGGAAGGAAGGTCATGGTAGCTACATAGAGTGATAGTGATGAAGAAACTTCTTCAAACTCATCCAATAGTGATGAAAGAAGCTGCTCAAATATGTTTCATGGAAATAGATGACATGACACATACCATCGAGTTAGAAGGAGAAACTGAAAAAGTCTCATTGTGAGCATGGATTTTCAAAGCCTCGAAATTCATTGACAAAAGATTGTAATTTTGTACATTGTTTAGACAAATATTTTAGGTTTGAAGTCAATTATTCGAATTTCCCTTTGAAACTTACTAAAAATCACGCCAAAAATCTCAAAACCAATCGAAATTGAAAAGTTATCAACGATTGGGGTAGGCAGGCTACAAGATCAATTGATCCCAATACCACCATCATGATCACGGTACTGTGATCGACATCTCAGTACTAGAGTCGCCTATTTTATCATTTAGTTGGTCGACTTAAAGCCATTTTTTCCTATTCTGAATCACCAAAAAAGGTAACTGGACCACGAAATCAGTGCAATAATTAACCTAAATCGGAAAAAAGATTTGATTTATTTCCTTATTTAAGGGGATTGACTTTTGATCCAAATCGTACCCACTTTTCACTGTTAATACGACTCAAATCTCTGTATTCCGGGTTGAACTTTTGATCCAAAAATTCATAAAGTTCTTGAAGCAAAAACTAAATCTCCTCCTAAACTTGTGAGAGGTTTTGGAAAAACAAAGGAATCGATTGATTCATTTATTTGTTCAAAGCTAACCTTATTCGGTTTCAACCAAATTTCAAACACCAACCCATTATTTCCTCGAAGGTAAATTTGGGCTCTTGACGTTGAATCTTTTATAAAGGTTGATTTTAAATAAAAAAGGTACATATCTAATCTGGAACTTTGTATTTCATTTTAATTCTTTTTATATTATCGATTTGGTAAGTCGATGAGGGTTAAATTCATACTTCAAAGCTTGAGGGCCTACGTGTCTCTTCCGGGTAAGTCTTTGAAACTCTGAATCTCTTTATTTACGTTTATACATATTTTTTGGTGCTTAAAAATTAATTAAGCATGTAAACTTGGCTAAAAATTGAGCAAAAAGAACCAAAAACCAAGAAATTGCATAGAATATGTTGTTTAGAGGCATTCTATCCATGCATCCGGTATCGTTGATCATAACATCATGATCACACCATGGACACCAGATTCGACGGATGAATGTCCCATTTTTAGACTTTTTTTTATCAAACTTTTGTTTTGCAACTTTGCTTGAACTGATTTTGCTTCTAACCCACTGTAAGTATGTTATATGAAATCTTGGATGAGTAGTTGAGTGTAAACACTTAATGTTTTATGCCATGATGTTGTGTTAGCTTAACTAAGATTAGGCTTAAAATAACATCTTTCTTCTCATCTTCATGTTTCTTTATGAATCGTAGTCAATATGAATATGTTAAATACTAGGGTAAACTTAGAAAACATGAAACATGATTTTCAATTTAAAATTACTTTTATAAAAGGGGTAACCTTGTTTATTTTGAAATGAAATTTTGTAACATAGTTAATAATTGTACAATACACCTTAGTTATAAGTTTTAGAATTTTTTGATTAGTGAAAAAATATTTTTTTCAATTAAAAAATGATTGATAAATTTAAAAAATCATAATAAAATGAATAATTTCCGAAAATTACTCAAACTTTGATGAATAATTAATAATATGTTAACCTATAGGAATGTTAAATTTACTGAAATACCTGTTGGAGCATGTATTTTTAGTGAAAAATATTTTTTTCCTTGATTTGCAAATTTTTTAAATTACAAACACCTTTTTGCAAGAAAAATTTTAAAAGGACCTTTTTGCAAAACCGTCAAACCACAAGGCATGTTTTTGAACTTTGCCCCAAATATTGGTATAACATCTGTTTGTAACAAGAAATTAACTTAAACAATGAAGTAAGTAACTTCATTCGAAACCGAATCTCTAAATTTAAGGTATAGAATTATCCTTGGAAACGATGATATACCAGAATCAACCTGGAGGAGTTGATCCTGTTATTAATCAATAAATCCTATTTTTGTTCTTAACCCTAACAAAATAACTTACGAATCAACAACTATAAACTTCAGTAGCATAGACAACTAAGCATTACACTATATCAATTTAACAGAATCAAAAACAGAAACTTCACTAGACAACTCAAAAACTAACATTAGCATGTTGTTCTAATGACAAGAATTTTCAATAAACAACACTTTTTAAGAAGAGATCTTACTGTTTTATGGAAGATAAAGCTCTAACTTCGTAATTTGTGGCGAGCTTTGATTTCCAGCAACTTAGGCTTCAATTTTTTCAAAATGAGTTACGGTTACATAACTTTTCAAATAATATGTTGTCACTGTTGATTTCGTCACTGGAATGTTTGTCATTTTCTAAATTGAATTTTAGAGTTTGTTGGACTTTGAAAGAAAAGGAGACTTTTAGACAAGATTTTGAGAGATCCAAGTTTGAGAGGAGATTAGAGCTTTAGGGTAAGAAAATGAAGTTTATATTGATTCTTTAACTTTCATTTTGTTTTGTCGTTTTCTTTTATTTTTAAAATTTTTTTTCTTACTTGTCGTTGACATGGATTGCTTTCTTGTGCATGTTTGTCACATCAGCGCGTGTGACATGCACGCGTTGATTAAAACAACATGAGGGGATTGTTGGGTACGTTTTGCTAAGTTGGGGATGTTAACATAGGCAAATGAAAGTTGAGAACAGAAAAAATGAAAAGTTGACAAGTTTAAGGGATAAAATATGTATTAGACTTTAATTAATATTTAAAATATGTATGTTTGCTTGCCCCTTATTTTAAATTTACACTCTAAATATATTAATTCCTTCAATCAACAATCATACATGGGGTTTGGACTCGTGTTGATTTAGAATCAAGAAATGATTCAATAAACGCTTAATCTAACGAAGGGTTGCAATGATAGACGAATTTGCCAATAATTATATTTGTTTTGAAAGAGGCAAAATGGGATTAGCTATACATATACATGACTATATGGCCAAGGTAAGCGACAAAAGAGGCAGTGAACTTCATGTTGGTTTGGGATACTCTTCTTTCACCTAAAATACACTTCTTTTGTTTACATTTGTTCCATGTGAGATTGCCAACTAAGACATTCCTTTTTTTATCGTGGCTGTCAAGTGGTGCAAAATGACTCATGCAAATTATACCACCAGGTCGAGACACTATCTCATGCCATTATGATTTGCACCATGTTCATTTTTGCAACTTTGGCGCTCTTACTTTAGAGAGGGATCTTATTGAGAGTTTGGAACGTCGCTTTGGTTTGTCATCGCGTGGTCTTTATGGACTTTCACATTTCGCGGACAAGAATCGGTAGATGATACATTTTCTTCTAGTTTGCTTTTTTGTTAGTGCTTATTCAAATGTAATAGCCAATAGGCGTTACATTAGTCTACCAATTATAGATATACGGATTGATTCGAACATTTCGCTCTCTTGACATTGAGAAGTGATACTCTACTTGTGTATCACCACTATTATTTTCTAATTTATTAAATTTTTTGGCCAAGTAGGGACTTTAGATTGCATGAGTATCAACCTAGTTGGGATGCTCGTTTTCTTCTATTCCTACATTGGTCTTTTTCCCAAACCAAATATGGCTAATTTGACGAGTTAATTTGGAAACTTAAAGAAGAGAAATATATATTAAGAAACTGATAAAGTTAATGGGGGGTTTGGACTCATGAGGGACTCTACCCAAGATTCTTAACCAAAATGCTTCACTAAAATTGGACAAAGGCGTGTATATATGTATGTGTGTGAGTGTGTAACAACAAGCAAATAAAAATGTTTTTGGATTACCTTTTTTTTTTATTGTCCAGATTGTACTGAGAGCTGGGTCCGCTTTTGACAACCGATGAGAGAAACAACTAAAATTTAAATCAAAACATGGTTTTTAGAAGAAACAATTACTATCATATCAAGGATTTAGATATTTGAAATTTCAAGAATTCACTTTGAATTTCTTGAAGAACGATGAACGGAGATTCGATTCCTTGAGGATTCAATTTCAATTTTTAATGGCCTACTAATTTTGTGGAGATTATTTTGGCATAAAACGGAATTTTGATAAGAAATTGAGGTTTTCTAGGATTGATTCCTTAAAATATCAGGGTTGGATGAAGAACGACTAATGAATATATCGAATGCGTTCTTGAGAATTTCTTGAAAAAAAAGTTTGATTTTGATCTTTATAAAAGATCTTAGGAAAAGATTTGAATTTGTTTTTTAAATCCTAAAATAGAGAAAATATTGATTTGTATATTTTGTAATTGAATTGTTGTTTGGAAATCAAAATTCATCATCTATTGATACGAAAAAATGGATTTTTATCAATTTTTAATCGTCACAAAATATTGATTTTTGCGTCGAAAATACTTTTTGTGACGAAATTTATATTCTTCGAGACGAACAAAGCTTTGCTAAAAAAAATTTTGACGCCCTAATGGTGTTTGTTTTATGGCCAAATCGTGTTCACTACTTAGTGGCATCGTTGCCACTAGTAAGTGACCTCATCTTGGCATCAGGTTTTGGATTCTTTTTTGGTTTTTCGTATTTACGGGGTTTTCGAGAAACTTTCATAAATAAACTAGTAAGTTGTAAAATTAAGATGTGTTTGAAAAAGAATATAGGAATGTTTTAGAAACGTACGAAAAATTTCAAAAATTCATGGAAAAATTGAAAAGTAGTAAAACGATCTATGTAGAAGAACTTTTTGTAAAATATTTTCGAAAATCTCCGAATTTTTAAAATGCCCTTGAGGGCAGGGTTTCAGGTTTTTCGGAAAAATTTCCGAAAATCCCAAATAATGAGAGAAAATGTTTTGTGAAGACATAATTTGAAAATTCTATGTTTTGGACTTCGAGAAAAATAGAATTTTGACATCTGTAGTCTTAAGCGCGTCAGACAATCATACTTGTAACCTAGCGAAGACAAAATTCATCATAGATCCCAATAGATTGTGCTCACAATGCCACTTTATTTACCTTTTTAATACCTAAAATGCGAAACTATTTTCATTAGAAATATCAAATTGACATCGTCAGAACCATCCCCCACAAGTCTTCATGGTTGATAGCAGTGGAGGTGATTATAACCTTGTTATCTTTCAACAGAGGATATTGACCGTGCCAACAAGCAAAGTCTCTTGACTTGCTTGCTTATTCAAATGCCGGGCAACATCCTTCACAGCATGAGTAAGAGGGCTCTTCTTGTATTCCTCATGAGAGCTGACAGAACTTTGGTAATGGAGGCGACTCCATCCCCCATCTCAAACTTTGTAAATGTAATAAGCTAGCCCTGTAGCTATATCATGCGGTGAAAAGAAAATAGTTGTAATATGTTACGATAAAACTTTGTCATCAAATTGCATATTGTGACAAAATAAAAATGTCAAATAAATTTTCATGAATATTGTGTCATCTAGTTTTTTTATTACAAAAAAAGTTGTAACAAATGAATTAGTGTAATAAGTTTATGCTATGAAAAATTATAATTTGGTGACAATAATTTAAGTAAAGAACTTTTTGCAATACTTTATGTTACGAGAAGTTTTACGTGACAACTCTTGCACAACAATTTATCATGTATCGTTTTGTGTGGCATTTTTTTGCAATTTTGTGACAATTCTTGTTGGCATAAATAGCTTGATTTCTTATATTTATCTCACTGTTAAACTCTTCCACTTCAAAATTATTTCATTTAGCTTTCAAACGTTTCTTCTTTTCAAAATTTTATGTTCTTTATTGTGGCAAAAATATCTTAGTATAATGAAATAAGCATAGGAATCTTCGGGAATAGGTGGTCAGTCCGCAGTGGCCAATGCATAAATACTTTAGTATTTGGTCCAAATGCGTAACTTTAGCTCTGAACGGCGAGTTTTTCCATTTCAAAATAGGAAAACACTCGCCAAATTTGACATTTGACATTTGCTTTTTTGTTAGTAAAGTGACTCCCCTTTTTAATATGCTTTTACCATTAAGTTCTAACAGTGATTTCAGGTACAGAAGCAACTTTAAAAGTATTTGTCTATGCGCTCTTCAATTTCTAAAAGCTGAACTGAACTAAATTTAATTGAACTTATTTCAGTGTAAATTTATAACTACAGATAGCTGAACTTAACTGAACTGAACTAAACTTAACTGAAATCAATTGAATTGCAGTTGAAAAGAACCGGGTCTTCTAATAACTTTATTCTCACATTTTCTTTCATAACCTTTAAACTAACATTTTCATGAATGAATCTATTTATGTTCATAACACATGCTTGCACTCTATGAGCATAAAAACGTTGCGAAGATAAAGTATATTCTCTTCGAATTCAAACAAATGTTACATATGTGCAATTTTGGACAAATTCGGATAAAGAAGCTTACCAATGAAGCCCGTAACTCGATGCCTGCATTAGTGGGTGTGCAAAATACGCAGCCAAAGTCAATGCCGTAATTGACAAATACGGCAACCTCAAAAATTCCTTGTAGTAATCAGAGGGTAACTTTTGACGGCCGTCAAATATAGCAGCAAAAGGAACTATACTTGTTCTTTCCTTCACGACTAGGAAAGCCTCGCCATAGCGCTTTGCTAATCTTCGGTCTCCATTCCATGCGCCAAATAAATGGTGCCCAATTAAACCAAGCGATGCAGCCACTGCTACCGAATTCCCTATCCAAATTGTATGAGCCAAGCACCATATCACTTGCCCCACCATCTGTAAAACGATTATATAATGCCAAAAGCATGATTTCAATCAGCATACAGAACTAGTGCTCGAATTTGTTCTCTTGTAGTTTCAATTTTAGTAAGCTTTATACTAAGGGCTAGTTTAGGGTTTCTTTCTCGGCCTGCTTTTCCGACAAGCTCCATTCTCAAGCTTTTCCAGGTTGTAGTCCCGAAAAGTTCAAGAAATCATTAGCAGACGGTTCCTAATTTTTTTATATTAAGAATCAAGATCTTTTATTCAATGCCAAGATATGTTGTTATATGAAAAGTTTGTGAGTGCAACTTTTCATGACAGTGGCCCTAAAGGGTTTGCCGAACACCCGTATCGGCTTGGACAAAAAATTCCAGGGATGCCAGAGATAATAAAATAGTTTATGGTTGGATAACATTTTCCAGATTGCTAGAATGTGGTGAGACATAAAAGGGGCTAAGCTCTGTTCTTTTACTGAGACTGCACAGAAACTAATATACTTTATAGGTAGGAAAGAAAAGGCCTAAATCCTAGGCTGCAATAGTAATTGCATTCACCTTATGGGTTCGATTGAAGTACCTGAAATGTCAATCTCAATTTTATTTTATTATATCAGGCCCTTAATCTTAAAGTATTCTTGTTATAGAGCTCCACAAATTCATATATATTTCAGAGCCTAAAATTTGTAAGTTAAAGCTATTGAGCCTATTCTTTTACCTCTATTCCATGGCTTTATTGGTGTACTTACATTTAAAAAAAACTCATGATAAAACAAAGTTGGAACAAACACAAAATTCTGCTGAGTACGCTTAAAACAGAAGAAATCTCCATTAGCAAATAATTAACATATATGAAAAGGCAATTTACCTGAGGGTGCCGAGTAATTCTCATGATTCCAGTTTCCCAAAGATGAATCTTAGGTTTGTCGACAGCTGCAACTTCTAATAGATTGAAGGTTGAAGGATAAAGAAAAAAGAATGACACAAAATTAGAGAGCCACACAATCTGATGCACCAGAGGCACACTTTGAATCTGCCATAACTGCAGCCCGTCATATCGATGATTTATGAAGTACACCTGTGGTTCACAAAAAATACACCGATTTACACCACGAAAGCAAGTGAAAACTTGGTTTGTAGTTTTATTGTATGAAAGGGTGAGAACTCACAATAGTGCTAACTGCCAATGGAAGAGATACTCCTGCAAATACAACACGAAAGGCTCGTTCTCCAATAACTTCCTCACCTTTATCTCTTAGACTAGCTAGGCCACTATGAACGGTTGCAAAAATGAAAATCAGGACCAACATTATCACCTGCGAAAATGAAGCACCATATTTAGATATTAATATATATTTCATCTCTGAATAACTTCATCCTACTATTCGCATTTTGATTCAATAGAAAACATCTGTCAGAGAAAAGAGTGCATTGATTTAGAGCCAGAAAGACTAGTTCTACTTCAACACCTAAGCCACTTCTCAAGCTCAGCGATTCCCTGCTCCAAATTTGAGCAAATTCCCTTCGATTACAGCAGATGACAAAGAGCTATGAACTTGTAAAAGTTCAAATTTCAACCACGAACTAGACAAAAATGATCAATATGCTTCTTAAATAAGTCTAAGATGTCCCATTACAAATCAAAAGCTATCACAGAGCATACAGGTTTTGGGGTGGAAATTCAAGTGGCATCCTGAGATTAGGGCCAAGTTTCATAGTCTATAAAATTAAAGGCAACAATACCAAAGCATACAATATAATCACTGATTCAATTTCACAAATCAACCAGCAGTATCAGCGATTATACTAATAAACAACAGTAATTCAAATCATAAACTGAAAAGAAAATGACCTCATGACTGTCAGATAGGTTAGATACAGATTGGATGAAGAGTTTTCCGAATCCGGTAGAATTATCGATCCAAGCAACATCAAGCACAAATAAAACAACTCCGAGTATCAAAGAAAAATAAATCCACGAAGATATCTTCTGTTTCCCCAATTCGAAAGCTGCAGAGTCTTCTCCCACAGAAACGGAGCTGCTCGTAGTTTCATCGGCATCTTTAAGAGAAGTTCGAGTACAAATTATCCTGGGAATTGAAAGAGAAACTGAGGTTGGTTTGAGAAATTGGATGGGTTTTTGAAGATAGGGAATTGAAGAGGGGCAAAGGGAGTGTGTTTTTCTGTTGGAATTAGGACGCAGTAATAAGGAAGAGAAAGGATTGGAGAGAATAAGGGAAGACGCCATTAAAAATGTGTGTACAGAATGAAGGAATTATATGAATAAGAATTCTGTATGGGAACTGAAAAAAAATAGTATCTTTTGTGTAGTGATGCTTACAAAGTTTTATTGGATGATGACAAAATGTTAAATATAAAAAACAAGATAACATAATAACTATTATTTATTACCATTATCTATTACTCTTAATAAGATTATGATGTTTATTGTTTATAATTCAATGATATGTTATAATTTAAATTCAAATTACAAGATAACATAATAACTATTATTTATTTTACGTGTACTTGTAGAGAGCAAATGACGTTTCGAACTTGCGCGGTGCCGGCCCCGTGAGATGGGACGTAAAGCTTTTCGAGAACGATGAATTAAATTTTTAGAAAGACACTAGGCCTAAACCTCTAGCCTATGTTACGAAGTCGTCAACTGGATCAGCTCTTTCGGGAAATTCAATGCAACTTAGATCCATTAAGCCTAATTAAACCGCATAGTACAGAGATTCGGGTCCTGATAAGTTACATAATTCATCGTAATTGTTAGACATGATGTATGCCGTAGAGGCAATTAGAGCGATATATCTTTATTAGTTATAATGTACAAACAATGTTCAGATTATTGTTATCAATAATAAAGACATCTTTGTTATTTATCAATGTTTATTTAAACTATGTATCTCGCTGGTTCATTTATATGTGTGTGTGTTATTATATATATGCTCATTGATAAGACAAAGTCCATGACTACTTCATAGCGTGAAAGTGCGAGGATATAGCTATGTGGTGTGAGAATTGCACACACATATTACTATGAGTAATCTAAATATCTCTAATAATAGCTTCGTTAAGACTAGACATCAATGATGCTGACAGACTAGCATGTGTAGGCTTACTCATTGGATTAGATCCAAGAAGCCGATCTCACGAGTTGAATGTGGTACCTTGAGTTAACACATGAATGTATTCGGGTTATACATTAGAGACCGCTATAAAATAGACACTCGTCATGTCTTATTGCAATAGCAGTACAAGTATCCTCAAACTTGAGATACTAGTTACCTTGTGTGAGAGTTGCTATAATTTAGGTCATACTTATTTATGACCTGGTGTTCATGATGATACGAGTGGTTACAAGTATAATGATGATCACTAGTTGGTAAGCCAAGTAGTTAAGATGAGATCCATCTCTCCTGATATAGTGATATAATGGGAGTTGTACCTTAAGACCTCTTGTTGAGGAGATACACTCATAAACCTTTTATCAGAATATAAGATTGATAGAACGGGTTTCTAGTCAATCTTGATACATTATGGCGAGTGGTGTTCTTCGTGAACAAGTCTAACTCCAGGATAGCTAAGGCTATTACATGAGCTAACACTTAATCCGAGCTCAATAAACTGGATGGTACTTAACCTGATGGAAGGAGTGTATTGTGTTAGTTACTATTGCAGAACCGGATCAAGTCACAAGCACGTGACATTCCGAGTATCAGGGGATCATACATCTTTTCTAGAAAGCCCATTTGATCATTGAGAGTTATTGGGTTCCATATCGGTCTAGAACATTAAGCTTAAAGGTTCTTGGGATCATACGTCTTTTCTAGAAAGCCCATTTGATCATTGAGAGTTATTGGGTTCCATATCGGTCTAGAACATTAAGCCTAAAGGTTCTTGGATGGGAAGCCAAGTTTAGGTTAACCTTTAGCGGCTCTATACTTCGGGATCCTATGAGGTCACACACTTTGGGTCCTTGCCAGACTAAGAAAAGAACTTATAGATTGGGTCTATGACGAGAAAAAAACTTATAGACTTGGTTGTGTTGTTATGGCTTGACCTGCTATAGCAGGGGTCATAATGAATGGTTGTGGATGCTACCTACTAAGGATAATTGGTTGGACCAAATTTCCCGAATTCAATTGAAGGGCTATTTGAATGTCGATAAAAATAGTAGGAAATATGTGTTTAATTAAAGACCTTATATTAAATGCATGTACATGCACTAAAGTCTGAACAATTTCTATCTTGTATATAGGTCGAACAATGAATCCAAACATAAATCTTCATCTGATACTTGACAATAATTAACAGGGATCAATTTTGATGACTGTTTCAAGGCTTTTAGAAAGTAGCTTAAGAAGAGCAACATGGATTATGTTTTGGATAATCCTCAACCAGTCAATCCTGATGCTGAGGCTTTTATCCAACAGAGAGAGACATATCTTAAGCATAGGAAGGATGCTTTTGTGGTGTCACTTGTGATGCTCAAAGCCCTGACCTTGAAATAGCATGATCGTATGGATCTAAAATCCATACCGATCCATCTCAGAGGAATTCATCAGGGCATGAAAATCGAATGGAATGAAATATTAAAATTCTTCTATATCTCTGGGAGAAATGATGGGATCTTAGCCATTGAGCGTTGCATTGAATACTTTGAGTATTCAAAGAGAATGACTCGGATAGGAATTGGAAGAAATTCTGAGAATGATATACAAACTATGATAGAGAGTCTATCTGATAAATAATCACCCTTCTTGAAAGATTATCTTATGTCAGGAAAGATTAGCAAGACATCTGAGTTTATTAAGAAACTTAGAAGTTTTGAAGATAATCTAAAGGCTAGAGGAACAGGTACCTTAGCAAGCAAGACTTGCATAAAAGGTAAAACCTATCAATGGGAAGGTAAAAAATGTGATCATAAAAAAGGAGAAGCCCAAAGTGATATGTTTCGTGCACCGAAGACCCGGACATTGGAAACATGATTGCAAAGCTCTAATTTTTGAACATGTGAAGAATAAGCCAAGTGAGGCATCTACTTCAGGTATGTTCATGATAGAGAGTTTCTCTACAATTCCTTATGAGTTTACATGGGTATTGGATATTGGTTGTGGTACTCATATCTGTACTTCTATGTAGGAGTTGTGGAACAATAGGAGGCTTGCAAAGAGGGAAATAGACCTAAGAGTTGGAAATGGAGCACAGGTTGCTGTAACAGCTGTAGTGACATATAGCTTTCGTTTGCCTAGTGACCTGGTTTTAGTTTTGAATAATTGCTATTATATTCCTGTTGTAACGAAGAATATTATTCTGTTACTCGTTTAGCAACATATGAATTTGAGATTTTATTTACCAATAATAATTGTCAAATTAAACGCGATAATGTTCTTTATGCTTGTGGAATATGTGTTGATGGCATTTATATTCTAGATACTAAAATTGAAATTCTAAATATGAACATTGTTAAGAAATTGAAATTAGATAATGAGAAATCTTCATACTTATGGCACTGTTGTCTAGGCCATATAAATGAGACTCGCTTAACTAAGTTGCACAATTGTAGAGACTTGGGCCCAATGGAATGGGATTCCTATGGGGCTTTCGAACCTTGTTTAAAGGGTAAGATGACTAAGAAACCTTTCAAAGGAAAGGTTCAGTGTGCCATAAGTACTTTGGAAATAATACAATCTGATGTATGTGGTCCAATGAATGTTAAGACACATGAGGATTTCATCTACTTAATAACTTTTTATTGATGATTACGCGCGATATGGTTATTTGTTCGCCACTTTTCTACTGATAAGTTTAATAACTAGTTCGCAAAATTTTGGCTTTAAAGTACAGGTGTTATCATTACCACTTATCAAATACAAAAATGATGATAACTGCAAGTATACAGTTGCGATGTAGTTTTAAAAGATATCGACACAAGGAAGGAATTCGGTTCTAAAGACCAACAAGAGTAACGGAACAAAGAAAATAAAATACATAATTTTATTGTTGATGGGTTGGTTGGGATATGATGGTAAATAAATAGATAAATGTATAAATAGATTACAGTATAAGATATAGATTATCCTTACGAACAAGTATAGAAAAGAAAACACACAAAATCATCAAAAATATTACGTACGCTAGAATACTTTAATAGATTCATTTCTAAACACTCAGATAGTCAATTATTCACTGCATAGCAACACATAAAATGACTTTTCTAAGTCTAGTGCAAACGAATTATGACAATTATATAAACCTGGATAACAATAATACTATGCTTAGTACAGGTCGCTCTCACATAGCCATATTTAGCAAGTTACTATTCAAAAAATGTTGGCTCACTAAATAGCATTATAATCACAGATCTAGTGATTATACACAATCTTGTTAACCTCGAAATCACTCTTAAAGTTAACTCAAAAGCATATAACTTGATTAATACAAAAGACTCAACACGAAATACACAATATGACACATAGACATATCATAAACTTCGAAATAGAAAGTATAAGTAGAAAACAAAGAAAAGTTACGAGGTATTCAAGTGAAAGCTAAAGTTGATCAAACGTATCCACTCTTTAATGGGAGTCATCAATTCCTGTAATTCCTGTGTCTGCTTCGAATTCAGTCTTTTCCCGTACAGAACCTCCGCTAGGATGCTATTCTTTGTGAATATTGAATATATGAATATTGAAGAATGAAAAATAATTTTTGATAAGTGATTTGCAATTACACTTATACAACAATCGCTCGAATATGTTGAGAAATCTAGTGATAAAATTAAGGTTTGAATCACTTATACATTTTCTCGCTAACTTAGAACGAAGCGAAATCTACACGATTTTCTCTCTAAAACTAAGTATGCACGTATACACTATATACCACATACCACCCCTATTATCCCATACAGAAAATTGTGGAGTTTAGGATCCCTGTTTATAGAGTATGAAGGGTTGCGTCTATCCAAACTAAGAGTCGTGCCCATTGGCGAAGAGTTTCACCACTTCATTTTGATTAGAAGCAAAGAATCATCCTCATCCATAATGGAAAGGCACCTTTTCATGATTGGTTGACTTCCAAAAGGTGTCTTTTCGGTTGATAGTTGATGGCGGTTGATCAATACTATCTGGCGGTTGGTAGTTGATAAGAGATAACCATTAACCATCACAAGTAGCGATCGCGAATCACATGTCATGATCATGAACATTGGTTGGCAGTTTTCTATTTATGAAGAGTGACAAGTCATGATCGTGAATAGATGTCACTATCGTGAAATGATGTTTTTTCATGATTCTTTTTTGCAACTTTGTCGATCTTTGAAAACTTCGATCCTAAGCCAAATCTTTGTGTTCCACACATCTTTTTACACCTTTTTCACTCATGTGAGCATGGGATTTTGTACCAGCTCGCGCGTTCAATGATGATGGCTTTTTCGGGATTTATCCTTGAATCACGCAACTTTCAAGTATCCTAACGTGTCCGAATGAGAATCCTCATCACTAATTCAGAAGGACGTTTCAGATAAAAAAAATTTAATTAACTAAATAAAAAAAAATAAAATATAAAAATAATAAAATAAAAAAAATGCGAAAATACTAGACAGGTTCGAAAACGGAAACCCGGGCCGGCCTCGCTGACGAGGACCTCGCCAAGCTCATGGCGAGGCCTCGCCGTGCTCTACTTGGCGAGGCTACCTCGCCCACGCTCTTGGCGAGGCCTCGCCGAGAGCATGGCGAGGCCTCGCCAGGGTTTTCTCTGGCGAGACCCCTCGTCGAAAAAAAACTTTCCATTTTTGGATTTTTCGAGATTTTCCTATAAATAGTCAGGTCTTTTTCGATTAACGGGACCCCAAAAATTATCAGAACAACTCTGGATTTCAAGAATAAAATGAACAATTTTTGGACTTTCTACTACAATTTTTTTTACCTAAACAATAAGACGAGGAGGATTTCTTGAGGACCGATCGGACTTCTTCGACGTGGATTCGTTCAGTAAGGGTAAGCCTCTGAGTTCCTAGAACTGCAAATCTCGTGCTTTTAGTGTTTGATTTCTTCTTCTGATTCATCTATGAACCTAGAATTTTAATTCTTTTTATTTTATTTCAATTGTTGTAATTCTTCTTCATCTTTTTCTTTATTATAAGGAGATGTATGTTAGAATGAAGGGAACAAAACATATTCCTGGATAACAGACCTCACTTCTTACCATGAGAGCAATTTCATTAATTAAAATGAGCAACCAATGTGCTAATAAAACGGATTGTTTTATTTAAATAACAAACACAATATCACAATCTTTTTTTAAGGCCACACGAGCCTCCCCGAATTCAAAATCGAACATACGTGCTATCCACTATGCTAACCTTTGTGGATGCAGGTAGATTAGGATTAGATGTATGTTTAGGACTTTAATTTTCCTTCGGGTATCGTAATTTCAATTTTTGGGAAATGTAATTAATAGGTTAGCGGGTGGTTGCATCCCCCGATTTTTGAAGCCTTGTAACTTCCATTTTTCGCTTTTACTTTCTGTAGATATAATATAATGTGATCCAATGAGAAATAAGCAAGTTATCCCGGACCTGAATCTCTATGTCTTGGTGGGCCGTCCCCTGGAGTTAAGCCTTAGAGGACTCTAATTCCTGGAAAGAGCTAATCCAGGTGGCGAATCCACACTAAGAGACAGCGGATTCAGGTTCGAACCGATCTTAAACATTTTTCGCCTTTTTTCTCTTTCAAACCTTTTTCCCGGGTCCTCGACCCGGTGCTTTTCTCCCTTTTTTTAAACACCCAGGTGGACCGCGCCTATGAAATAGCGCGCTCTTGGCCCACCGCTCCGTGTCGCCCGCTCATAGTGGCGACTCCACTGGGGAATTTTTCTAAAGCTTGTTTTTTAAAAGGTTTTAGATTTTGGATAAGTGCTGAAAATTATTGATCACATTATTCCGTTTTCTCTTAATTATGACATATTCATTATAATGCATTTCAGTAGAAGGGATTAGCCCATAAGTCTAAGGTACCCCTATTACCGCGAAGCTTTCTCTTGTACTAATCTGCCTCCCTGAGAAAAGATAGTAATTGAGCGAGTGGAACACTTGTTGCCATATCGCATGTACCTCCCTCGTTAGAACCTATTTGGGGGGAGGCTTAGAGTGCATTTTAGCGCAACAAGAACATTCTACATCAACAACCCATTTGTAACCTTCATGTAAATAAACCGTAGGCATTTTCCCTAGGGTTTTACCCAAACACGCGATCATGCATTATATTTTCCTGCAGGTGCGCTCCTTAGTACCCTAGCGGTACTAAGATGAACCAAACTTAGGATAGAGACTAGCCAAAAACCCTATGCTCGGGAGTTATATGGTTGGAAGAAAGATAATGTGTGCTATGTGCTTACCGCTTTTCGATTTATCATGCATTGTACAAATGTGCCATGCTAACCACGAATCTTAGTGTAGACACTTGAACTCACACACTCATATTAAACATGGTTTGATGTCACTCATACGTAGGAACTTAGTCGGCACTCGAGATCGTGTCCCCTTAGTTATGAACCGAAACCAACTAAAATCAGGTTGTATCACTCACCCACATTCTTGCATGATGTCCACATAACATCCGACTCGTAAGATAAACTTACCAAAATCCCGGCATGATGCCCATTTAGCATCCGAATTACTACCCTTCTGGGGCACCCGTATACACCAAAAGCCTACCTTAGGTAAACTTGAACACAAAGGATATCCTAGTTGATGTCCTAACCCAAACCCTTGTAGGGTGAATTTTTGCTCACGCATCATTACATACCTTTAGTGATGATGTCTACTAACATCTGAGACTTTATCCCGATAGGGGAAAAATGAGTAAAACATTCATTTATGTGTTACCTACGGTATTTTTCTCCATACATTTAGGGAATACCTTGCATTAAAGTCCATCATGCAGGCTACTCACACATAAAGGGAGTTAGCTCTCGAACCTTTGACCTATCACCGCACGGGTAATTAGGCCACTTCATTACATCATTCCACTTCACGTTGTCCCAAGGATAGGATACGGATCTCAAAGCCAATGGACCTTCATTCATCGCATGGACTAACGATTCTGTTCTTTTTTGTATGTAATTTTATCTTAAATCATGGCACGCTAACCCTTTTCCACAGCCATAACATTAAACATCTCATGCATCAATCACACATCATGATTTTACATGCATTCCCTAACGATCCCCTTGTGTATGTTAGCTAGGAAAAAGCTGCTTTATCAGAAAACTTGGAACAGGGCTTCTGGCCGGTTGATTCGTCTATCTCCAGTCACGGCTCATCAAGAAGGAGTTCCGTACACCGACTCTAGCTCAGATTCAGATCAAGACACTCCTCACAATTTTTGCAACATGTCGAATCAGTAGGAAGAGAATGTGATCAACGAG
>CATIWQ010330084.1:0-11412 GCA_949673415.1 Euphorbia schlechtendalii | reverse complement strand
GTTTTTAGTTCCTAGTCGACGAGGATGACTTCTAGGTTTTTAGTGCCTAGTTGCCTTCAAAGATAGGTTGAGTCATCTTCCAGGTTTTTAGTGCCTAGTCGATGAGGTTGACCTCCAGGTTTTTAGTGCCTAGTTGCCTTCCAAGATAGGTTAAGTTGTCCTAGGTTTTTAATACCTAGCTGACGAGGTTGATTTCTAGGTTTTCAATGCCCAATTGTCTTCTCAAGGTTATACTTGAGTTGGTTTGAAAACTTGAGATGCAACAGAGTTGTTTTGAAGTTAGTAGTGGCGATAAGCACGTTTTAACTTCTTGATTGACATTTTGGAAATAAAATATTTTTCCCCTTCAATCAAGAGTTAAACGAAAAGAAAATTAATTAAGTTATAGAAATTCAGCCTATTTCGAAAATACTGCGGAAACGCCTTTTGAAAGGTTGGATTTTCCTTTTGTGAGAATTTAGCTTTGATTGCTGGGGAAATATTACTTCTTTGGAGTTGCGGTTTCTTAGTAGAAAAAATTAGGAAGTGATATTTAGTGAATGAATGAGTATGTGATGATTAGTAAAGAAATGAGGGTAAAATGACAGTTTTTCATTTTATTGATCAGGCATGAGATACAGCCCAAAGATAGGGTCTGATTATGGCTTGGTGGGGGATACAAAAGTAGATTGGCTCTAAATGCCTTGATGACATGATAGTTGAAAAATGAGAGAAAAATGGCTAAATTTATTTTACTGACCACGCTGAATAATGCTGCCCGAAAATGGGGGCGGAGGAGGCTAGGTAGGAGGGTGGGAAAGTATTTTGGCCCAAAATGCCTTGTTGGTAGAGCAGTTGAAAAATGAGGGGAAAATGTTGAAGTTGGAAGTAAAAATCCATACAAGGTAACCTTTGGGGTTCCTTCAGAATTCTCTAGATTTCTACGATGCTGAACAAAATTTGTGATCATCATCCTTATAGTACAAGCATTAGTGTTTACGATATGAGACCTGATGCCACACAGACCTGCTTAGTGTCATGGGCATTCGGGCTCCAGCCTACAGATCTCTTTATAGATTATGCCTTCAACTTGCTGATTTCTTTGGTTACAGCTCTAGAGGGGCATACCTCTCATCTCTAGGTATTCCTAAAACTTGTTAATTACATCTGATTTTGCTTTAATCAAATCGATTATGTGTATTGTTGGATAATTAGAAAATTAAATTTGAAATATATTTTATTTTTTAAAATGCCATGAAATTTACTTAAAAAATGAGGGAAAAACAAATGGAAAAAAAAACGAAATTATAGTTTTAACAATGCGAAACCCGAAACCCGAAACGGGGACTTTTTTATCCTCATTTTGGGATCGGCCTGGTATGCTAGGACCGTCCCAATTTTAAGCTGGACCTGGTGTACCATTTGGGTTGATCTTGGCCATCTAGGCCCTAAAACTGACCTAGAATTGCACTAGTGTGGATAGTGTATCTTTGCGCTGTCCCTCTGTCCCAACGAGTCAGGCCGGTACCGACCTGAACTGGATCTGTTTCAACCCTTAGGATCTGTATTGGTTTTTCTGCCAACTAAGGACCAAAACGAGCTAAATCAAAATTTTTCAATTTTTAACCGAAAAATTGTAATTTTAACTGAAAGCTGGGGTAAAGATGTAATGTTTATGAAAGATTTTTAATTTAATTAAATATTTTGAGTTAAATTAACTAAGAATAAATTTAAAATTAGTCTATTTAAATGCATGGATTAGTTTAAATGCATGAATTTGTTTTGTTTAACTTACACTTCGCACATTACCATGAGATTAAATGCAACTCTACAAATGAATGCAAAAACTTATCGTGATTTGGCATAAATTCCATAGCTCAAACATGTGAGGGCATCAGTGGTGTGAACCTGTGAGGGGAGTGGTCAAGGCAGATCCACGAGGATTCTATCGGTAGATGGTATTATAGGTTGGTGGTGTGGATAGATGCCATTGGTTTTGAGCCATTGATTCATTCATGCTCCCCCTCTAGCTTCAAAGGGATTGAGTCACATTATCTTCAGCTCGCTTATTGAGAGGATGAGCGAGACCACCCACACCTTTCACTTACCAGTTGGAGAGCTCACGATTACTCCCTCTAATATCGTGGCTGTGACTGGGCTTCGGTGGTCGGGGTAAACCCTATGCTTCGATACTATCATGGATCGATTTCCCAATTCTTGATCTTCCATTGACAAGCTTGAGAGACTGAACAATGTCTGGCTGTCACCACATTCTCAGATGTATATTACTGATGTTATAGCCCGGTGGGAGAGACTCAACAAGATACATGATGATGAGGTGCCTCAGTTCATCCGATCCTTCATTGTCGTACTCCTCTCTACCATTTTCTTTCTAGTTTTCAACAGCCAGCTAAACTACATCATTATGCCATCATTAGAGGATATAGATTCCACCTCAAGATGGAACTAGTGCTAGGCTATCCTAGAATAGATTTACTATAGACTTGATTGCTATACCTAACGCCCTATGAAGGAGTTAAAGGCAGGAAATTTGTGAATCCTATTGAGTCTTCAGACTTCTTTACATTTTATTGCTTTAATTTTTTCCCCTATATTGATATGGTGCATTTGCATATATGGGCATTCGAGTATTTCGTCATTCCTCCACTGTAGGTGTTGGAGCATGCGCCACCAGATGCTCACTTTTTCACCTTTAAGATGCCCCCATGGAGAGATAGGGTAGATAAATATTCATGGTCCCCAGAGTACCTTTGATGCCTTCGTCGTAGTTGGGTATGCACCTGTTTCCTTCATAGCTTCATTATTATTTATTTGCACATTGATATATTTACTTGCCTTTTTATTGCAAATCTATACCAATTCATTGATTTCCCTCCCAAATTACACTTATATTTCAAGGATCCGGTGCGAGGTAGAAGATTATCATCTTCTCGAGTGCCCCTTTACCTAGGAGTGGTATCTAGGGAAGCTCATCCGGAGGTGGCAGTCCAGCTGGGTTTCGAGGAGGATGGTTCCACTAGGTGTACCCACCGGATTATTCTAGCCCCATCTACTTCCTACTAACGAGCTTTCCCTATTTATTGAGGGTGGAGGACAAAGGATCCCCTCAATCAATCGGTGATACTAGGAGTTTATGGCCCATTTGCTTCTTTCAGGCCCAAGGTGGTAGGCCGGGGATGAGCATATGCAGGTGGTGATTGCAGATGCCCCTAATGATGGGAGCTGGGGAAATGATGATGATGATGATGTAGATGATCCTCACAAGGATGAGGATGAGGATATGAAACCGGAGGGAGATCCCCCTACCTCGGGAGATAGCCAAGCTTTTCATCGTGTCAGCCGAGTAGGTCAGGGAGCCTCGTGATCCGGTGGGGTAGCCCACATTTCTAATAGATCTCGGATTGTGACACCTTTTCATAGTGTAAGCATCTTCACCTTTGATTTTACTTTAATTTATGCATATTCTAATACTAAAATAAATTTCAAACTTCTTGTACAGGCACAGGCTCGCAAGAAAAAGGCCATCGAGGAGGTGGTTCTTGAGGAGCACGGGACCCAGCAAGGTAAAGGGGAGAGATAGTGTCCCACTGTCATATCTTACCAAAGGACTAGCTGGAGAGCCTAAGCTCCACAAGTGATAGAGGGAGTCCTCAAGTAAGAGATGGAGACAGCATTCACGATGATGACGCAATAAGGGGAGAGAGGTATGATTCACTTATCTTAGCCTACCATACCCCTCAACTTCCTTCCTACCAATGCTACCCATGTGAGTGCCATAGATTACTACCTTTGCTATCTTCTTTAGAATAAGATGCTTGATCTGACATTTAGACATGTGTTGCTTAGATACCCATTGCTGAGGTGGAGAGACTCGCTCATGGGCTCTTCTCTGTCTAGGAGATAGCATAAGATGTGTGCACCACGGTTAGTCTTGCACTTAATTTATTTATTTATACAAGTAATATTATGCATGATAGTAATAATGTATGAGTATGTATGTATACATGTATGTTGGTTAGTTACTTGATGTGTATATATATATGTTTTGTTTTATTTGTTCCTCTAGCAAGTACTTTTAGACATGGAGTGCGATTGAGCCTAAAGGGCTGAGGCTAAGGTGGCCGTGATACGAGATCAGCTAGTAGCTTTTGAGGCATCCCTAGGGGTATTGCATGAGAGGCTTAAGGATTCTCAAGATGAACTATCTAGGCTTGAGGCCAAGATGGTATAGATGATGAGGCCTAACAACAGAGAGCAGGGATCGAGGACTTATTTTGATCATCGGAGATCATGGACCTACTTTGATCATCGTGGAGTTGATGTTGTCAAAACTAGCCATGGGACTGACTTCATTAGGCCCACCGGAGATAGAGCACAGGGGTCGAGGACTCACTTTTGGGCACTAGAGGTTGATGACTCATCTTGAGCACCAGAGAGGTGACGATGCCAGCACTAGCCACGGGATAGACTCCATTATGCCCCCTAAGAAGGGGCAAGAGCATGTCTTTACTCTTTCCTGAAGGGATTCCCCCGGATTCCCCTTCTTACCCTACACATGGAGAGGAGAGCGAGTGCGCCAAGGATGTTGAGGAAGAGGACACCGGTAATGGCCATGGTAGTAGCGAGGATGGAGATGATGTGAGCTAGTACTAGGCGTAGTAGCTTGGATCCTCCTTTTCTTTATTTCCAGTTGTTTTGATGATGTAGTTTGTACATTTGAGTTTTTTAGTTTGGAACTCTGTAGTACTTTATAACTTTATATAAAAATTACTTTTTATAAAAGCATTATTTTGTTGATGACAATCTTGTGCTCTGTCGCATAAAAGTGCATGGACTCACAGCTACCAGGGACTGTTGGATGAATTTTGAGGACTTAGGAACCTAGATAAGTGCTATGAGTCTACATTGCAGCAAGAGAGTGCCAAGGCGAAAGACATACGAAAGGAGGGAATCGCTGGTCCTTCTTGACATAATGAGGAGACAAAAAATGACTCATCTCCATTTATGCTTGTAGACGTTTTTATTATTATGCAAATTGGCTAGCTTTATTATGCATTGGAATCTATGCAACAATTAATTCAAACTGGTATGAATTAATCTAAAAAAATGCATTACTTGCATTGTTCAAACATTACTGCACACGAGCATTCAAAAATAAATACACTCGTAAAAATTCTTCAAAAATGATCTTTTCATTAAATGAAACCAATTGGAGTACAAAAATTCATGATATAAGATATCCAATTATCTAACCTCTACTGCCAAAAAGGCTTTCGATTTTCAGTTTCGGATCTCCCTATTTTCACTCTTTATCCTTATTTTTTCCCAACATGCCCTTTTCTGGTTTTCACTTTGACAGACTAATTTGCAAAAGAATACCCTAATTTTTTTATCAACTATATGAAGAAAGACAGTTGATGAACTTTCTATATAATTTTTTTATTAATAGTACTGCTTTCAAAATTGATTTCTTTTCCTAAACGTGATAGCGCTTTAACCGATCCTGATTGATTGGGTTCATGAACTCGTTACCTTCCATGTCCATTACCTTGACTGCTCCTTTGCTAAGGACCTTCTTGACCAAAAATGGGCTTTCTCAGTTAGGCCTGAACTTCCCCCTAACATCTACACTGGAAGGTTTCAACTACTTTAAGACAAAGTCCCCTACTTTCAAGGGCTACCTTTGATGCTTGACTTTGTTGTTGTAAGCTCTCATCATGCGCTGCTGATACATGTGAAAGTGATCAAGGGCTTCCAAAAAATGTTCATCAATCATATTCAACTGCTCAAATCTGGCATTTGCCTAATTTGACTCTTTTAATATACTTCCATGGCTACCCTTAAGAATGACCTCGATTTCCATTGGGAGGACCGCTTCCATCCCATAGACTAAGCAGAAGGGAGTTTGGTCTATTGGAGTCCACACATTGGTCCTATACCCCCAAAGCGTGAATGGAAGCTTATCTGCCCAATCATGATAAGTGGTCACCATTTTGGATAAAATTTTCTTGATTAACTTGTTCGCTGCTTCCATTGTCCTATTGGCTTGAAGTTTGTAGGGAGAAGAGAGATGATGCTTGATGCCATATTTTCCAATCAAATCAAATGTTTCCCCTTAGATCTGAACCCCATTATAGTACATAATGTGATGAGGCATCTCATAGCACACAAAAATATGCTTTTGGATGAACTTGACCATCTTCTTAGCAATTATGTTGGTGAATGATTCGACCTCTACGCACTTGGAGAAGTAGTCGACCGCCATAATGATGTACAAAAGCCCATTAATCAATGAGGGTCGGATCTCACCAATAATATCAATCCCCCACGCCAAGAATGGCTAAGGAGTTGAAAGACTATGGAGATGTGACGGAGATAAATGGCTAATGTCCTCGTATATCTGACATTCATGGCATTTCTTCAATTTAGAGATGAAATTGACTATCATTGTAGTCCAAAAATTATCGTACCGCTAAATTTTCTTTTTTAGGACCAAACCATTCATGTGACAGTCACAGTCTCCTTCATGGACACGATTCATGACTAGAGAAGCTTCATTTTAGGAAAAAAAATCATCCTCCACGGATACGATTCGTGAATATAGGAGCAAGCCATCACCAGTACGGTTAAAAAAATCATCCTCCATAATTCTAAATTGAGCAGGTAGCTACCGCAGAGATAACTGTTCTGAGTCTGATGCCCCTGCGGGAATTCTCCATCACAAATCAGTCGGACTATGTCCCGAAACCAATAATTCTCATCTGCACTGATGGTGGCTGAGATGGCACGATAATAGAATAGCTCCGTAGATGATTGAAGGACTACATGTTTAATGGGTTGGGTTTAGAGACCTTCCCTCATAGAGGCTAGAGTGGTGAAAGAATTCACCATTTGGTTCCCATCCCGAGGGACATGCCGAAACAAACACTTCTTCAAATTTTGTGGCCCACTCACAAATTTCATCTAGATAAGATTGAAGTGACTCCTCCTTGATTTTACAATCGCTGATTACTTGTCGGATAACTAGGGTAGAATCACCATTGATATTGACTTCCAATGCCTTGGCATTTCCCAAATCTTGCATACCAAAAA
Organism: Euphorbia schlechtendalii; assembly: GCA_949673415.1. Taxonomy (NCBI): domain Eukaryota; kingdom Viridiplantae; phylum Streptophyta; class Magnoliopsida; order Malpighiales; family Euphorbiaceae; genus Euphorbia; species Euphorbia schlechtendalii. The sequence continues at coordinate 4,320 of CATIWQ010330084.1, read as the reverse complement.
GACATGCCTCATATTTTTCTCCATTATTAGTGATGGAAAATTCAAGGAGCATAGAGAGGGGGATGACATCATTCTGTGGCATTACCAAGACAACCCCAAGATCTTCCCCTCGATGATTCATAGATCCATCAAAGTTTTAGACATGTTGTATGCCCTAGCAGCAATTAGTGCGATATATCTTAATTAGTCATAATGTACAAACCATTTTCAGATTATTGTTAATAATAATAAAAGGCATCTTTGTTATTTATCAATGTTATTTACTTTATATATCTCACTATATATATGTGTTATAGTATATATCCGCATTGATAAGATAAAGTCCAGGACTACTCGTAGCGTGAAAGTGCGAGGACATAGTGGGAGCTATGTGGTGTGAGAACTGCACACACGTGTTACTATGAATAGTCTTAATATCCATAGTCATAGTTTCATTGAGAGTGGTCATCAATGAAGCAAACATACTGCACACACGTGTTACTATGAATAGTCTAAATATCCATAGTCATTGTTTCATTGAGACTGGTCATCAATGAAGCGAACATACCAACATGTGTAAGCTTACTCTTTAGACTAGATCCAAACAGCCGATCTCACGAGCTGAAGGTGGTAACTTGAGTTAACACATGATTGTATTCGGGGAATACATTGGAGATCATTATAAGACAGACACTAAAAAGTAACTATATACATGTATCGGTGTCATATCTTATTGTAGTAGTTGTATAAGTATCCTTAGATCTAAGATATTTGTTACCTTGTGTAGGACTTGCTATACTTGGGGTCATACTTACTCATACCTTTCCGATCAGGATGATACGGGTGATTACAAGTATAGTGGTGATCACTCTTTGGTAAGCCGAGTAGTCAAGATGGGATCCATCGCTCTTGATATAGTGAAATAATGGGAGATGTACCTTAAGGCCACTTGTTGAAGAGATACATGGATAAACCTATAATGAGAGTATAAGATTGATAGAATGGGTTTCTAGTCAATCTTAATACATTATAACGAGTGGTGTTCTTTGTGAACAAGTCAAATTCAAGGATAGCTATGGCTATTACATAAGCTGACACTTGTATTGGTTACTATTGCAGAACCGAATCAAGTAACAAGCACGTGATGTTCCAAAGTACCGGGGGATCATACGCCTTTCCTAGAAAGCCCATTTGATTGTATAGAGTTATCGGGTTCCATATCGATTTAGAACATTAAGCCTAAAGGTTCCTGTATGGGAAGCCAAGTTTAGTTTAACCTCTAGCGGCTCTATAGTTCGGGATCCTATGAGGTCACACACTTTGGGTCTTCACCAGACTAAGTAAAGAACTTATAAATTGGTTCTATACCGAGAATATTAAGGACGTCAAAATTGTTGGATAAATTATTTAGTTGGACCAAATAATAATTAAAAGGATTTAAAGGTGAAGTTTTGGGAAAAATTGAAAGGAGCATAGCAAGGGATTTTTCTCGTTGCGAGTGGGCCCTACAAACACGGATTGTTCGTGGGTGGGGCTTACATGGCTAACCTGTCAGCATAATTTGCTCGCAAACCACTAGCATGTGCTGACACTTGGCCAGCATATGCTAGTGCTAGCAATCTGCAAGTTGGGCTAGCGGGACAATGCAAGCTCGCAAGGGCTTGCCTTGTGCAGTTGTACACAACCACGTAAGCGGGCTGTGGGTGGGTCAACCTACGAAGCCTCTGGCTTCCCGCTGATGACTCACTTGTGGGATAGGGATTTTCCCTATTCGACATTGTTAAAAGGGGGAGCTTTCAGCTCCCCTTCTCCCTATATATAGCCTCCTCATGCTCCTTTATTTCTTACAACGGCTCAGCCTTCCTTCTGAGTTTTACATCTTTTCTGTGTGAGCTTTTTGAGAGATCCTCCATGAGTTTCTCTAATATCATAAGAATTCTTTTAAAGGCTTATTCAATTTGAAGAGAGCCTTCTTAGTAATATTTTCTGGTTGGTCTTCGAGTACTCTAGTAGCTACTATCTACCATTTGGTTCTTCCTCAACAGGTGGTTTTGGTCAGTGAAGATATGTGTGCATCAATCGTAGAGGCTATCCTAGATTAGAAGCTAGTGCAAACGGAGTGCTACCGAATTACTCCAAGGGAACACCGCACTAAAGGAAGGCACACATCAACTGGTAATGCCCTTAACCTAGATGTTAGTTTTCTTTTAATAAGTTTTATAAACCTATAAGCATCTATTGAATGCTTCAACATAGATTATATCAATCATGGCATGCTTAGGAGTTCCTTTAAGGTTAATTTTAAGTTTTGAAATTCCATCTTGCAAGTTTGTATGTTTATTTATTGTCTTAATTAACCAGCAGTGGTATCAAAGCCATCATTATGCTATGCATGATTGATGATAATATGTTGAAATTGATATTTTATATGAATTGATTAAAGTATGCTATTCAATTCCTGTTATAGAAAATGATGTGATAACTAGATTAAAGTTTTTCTCAAACTTAGTCTAAGTGATTATCATATAAATTAACAATGTTTTACAACACGTGTAAATGCTTTAAATTGAGGGTCGTCTTGTACTTCACTTAATTAATAGAATGAAATCTTTAAATTATGATTGTTTGTGGTACAATGAATCGAAGTGCCCATGGTTATATTAGCAAGGATTGGACTTGGCTGCTCATTCAGTTTAAGGGGGCCTCTCCTACTTGGAAATCTCCATCAGTATTAGGTTCAAGTGTACCTAAGAGACTTTTATGACATAGTTGATTTCTTGTATGGGAATTGGATTCTGCATATTGTTTTACAAATGCTGTATAAGTTGTTAAATTAAAACTTATAAACAAAGGTGAAAGAACTTAAACATGGACCTTGTTTGTTTTGCATGCTATGTGGAGTCTTAGTATAATAGAATGATTATGATATACCAGTCTTGAGCATGTTCCCTTAGATTAATAATTCAAAATAACTCAAAATTATTTATCATAATCATATCCATTGTACAAGACCTAGACTAGGTCAAGACCAGCTGCACTAATAAAATCCCTACAACAATATTAAGGCTGTAAAATTATCTTCCCATCATAAGTTGTGATACGTACCTTATTAACGAATGTAAGGACATGTACAACATGCTTTCCCTTAACATGTGTTTGGTCTTGAGACTAGATGAGGTTAATTCCTTAACTAAAATGGGTTAGTTGTCCATGTTAGTGGAGCTAATGCCAGTTTGGAGACATATTTGAGGAGTCGTACAATTAGGTACCACATCCGGAGAAATAGAACTCAAATGGATTAGTAATTGCATGGGATGCAAATGGACAGGTCCCAACCATGGTTGTGTTGTTATTGCTTGACCTGCTATAGCGGGGGTTATAATGAATGGTTATGGATGCTACCTAGTACGGAAAATTGGTTGGACAAAGTTTCCCGAATTTAAATAGAAGGAGCTATTTTAATGTCGATGAAAATAGTAGGAAATATGTATTTGATTAAAAGATCCTATATAAAATGCATGTACATATACTAATGTCTAAACAATTTCTATATTATATCTAGTTTGAATATGATCACTAACAAAAATACTCATTTTGACATCGGTCCTCTTGTCAACATAAAGTATGATGTTTACAACTTCAATGAGTGGTTTGAGATTGTTAGAGGAGTTCTCTAGAACTATTACCTGGATTATGTTTTGACTGATCTAAGGCGCAAACATCCCAACAAGAATGCTTTTACATGTGAGATGAATGATTATGTGAGGCATAATGGAAACTGTGAGTTTGCTGCAAAACTCATGTTAGACAACATGATTCCAAAGTACACACATGTGTACAAAGGGTTGGATCTCGCAACCATGATTCATCATCTCAAATCGGTGGAAGGTTGTTCGCCACTTTTCTACTGATAAATCTAATCAATAATGGTTCCAAAATCTCATGAACTGTTGGTTATTAACTGCGCCAAAAACTTGTTCACAAATAAATGTAGGTGTTGTCAATACCTCTTATCACATAGAAAATTGATGATAACTGCAAGTATATAGTTGTGATGTAGTTTTAAAAGATATCGAACCCACAGGGAAGGAACCAGGTCTAAAGATATGGAAGGGAAAGATAAAAATAAGGAAATAAATTTAGAGTTAATATTTTTGGGTAGAATGATTAGATTGAAAAGTTGAGTAGATATAGATGTGATAGATTAGAGACTCTAAATAAATAGATTTTCACTACGAACAAGTATAGTAGAGAAAACATGCAAGATCAACAAAGATATTACGACACACTAGACTAATCTAACAAACCGGTTCAACACACTCAGATGTTCAATAATTCACC
>CATIWQ010329970.1:0-30695 GCA_949673415.1 Euphorbia schlechtendalii | reverse complement strand
GTAGGTATTTGCCCTGTTTGGGCTTTTGGTGTGTTTACTCACCCCGGAAGGGTTGTGAGTTGGATGTCAAGTGAACATCTCAAAGATGATGTGTAGGATATATTATTGCCCCTTATGGGCTAAGTGTCGGATGTCAAGTGGATATCATGCAATAAAAGAAAGATATGTTTGCCATGTATAAGCTAATAGCGGGATGTCAAGTGGACATCTCGCTGAAAAGGGGTAAGTGATGTTCCTAAATGGTTTATGTTGTCCTAGGGTGACACAATCTATAGTGTCAACTATGCCTAAGTGTATGTGATATTGGTTTGGTATCGTGATATGTACATTTAATATCATGAGTGTGTGCGTTCAAGTGTCTGCACAAAAATTGACATTTATTTAGTGATAAATTGAAAGTAGTATACATGTAGCACATAGCATGAAACGTCCAAACTTCCAACCATACAACTCCCGCGTGTAGAGTTCTTACCTAGTCTCCATCCTAAGTTTGGTTCATCTTAGTACCGCGAGGATACAATGGAGCGCACCTGCAGGAAAATATTATGCATGGTCGTTTGTTGGGTAACACCCTAGGAAACCACCTATGGGTTATTTGCATGAGCGTTGTAAATGGGTTGCTGATGTAGAAGGTTCTTGTTACACTAAAATATACTCCAAGCCTCTCCCGAATGGGTTGAGGGAGGTGCATGCGATACGGTAACAAGTGCTCCACCCACTCAAGTACTATCTTTTCTCAGGGAGGCAAATTAGTACAAGAGAAAGCTTCGCGGTAATAGGGGTACCTTAGACTTATGGGTTAATCCCCTCTATTACAATGCATTATTTATGAATATGTCATAATTAAGAGAAAACGGAATAATGTGATCAATAATTTTCGGCACTTATCCAAAATCTAAAACCTTTGAAACAACAAGTTTTTAGAAAAATCTCCAGCGGAGTCGCCACTGTGAGTGGGAGACACAGAGTGGTGGGCTGAAAGCACACGAGGTAATAGGCGCTGTCCACCGGGTGTTTGAAAAGTGTGCATCGGGTCACGGACCCGGGAAAAAGGTTGAAAAGAGAAGGTGAAAAACATTTTAGATTTTGTCAAACCCAAATCCACCGTCTCTTAGTGTGGAGTCGCCACCTACATTAGCTCTTTCTAGAAATTAGATTCCTGTGAGGCTTAACGTCCGGGGGATGGCCCATTAAGACACGGAGATTCGGGTCTAGGATAAGTTACTTATTTCTTATGTGGTCACATTATATTACATCTATAGAAAATCTTATTTTCTTAGTTATACATATTCGCACTTAGGTCATTTTTGTTGTTTATATGCATGATTCATGTATTGCAAAATAATAAACCATCCACAATGCAAAATAATAAATCATCCACAAAGCAGTAAGTAAATGCGGAAAATAAATACGAAAAATAAAGATTACAAGGCTTCCAAAAATCAGGGGATGCAACCGCCCGCTAACCTATTAGTTACATTTTTCGTAAAAATATATGCAATACCCGAAGGAAAGTAAATCCTAGGCATACATCTAACCTGCATCCACAAAGGTTAGCATGGAATATGGCACATATGTTCGATTTCATTTTAGCGAGGCCCGTGTGACCTAATTAAAACATCGATGATTTAAGTTGTTATTTTAAATAAAAATGTTCATTTTTATTTACACGTATGTTGGTCAATTTTATTAGTGAAAATGACCGCATGGTAAAAGGTGAGGTCTGTTATCCAGGAATAATTTTAATTCCCTTTCGATGGGGTATTCTAAAAAAATAAAGAAAAAAAATAAAGATGAAGAAGAGAATTACAACATTATTTATATAAAAAGAAATAAAAAAATATTCCTAGGTCCACAAATAAAATAAGAAAAAGATGAAGTAGATGATGAACTTGTAATTCGCAGTTCTAGGAACTCAGAGGCTTACTCTTGTGGTATGAATCCACTTCGGCGTATCCTTTCGATCCACGAGAGTGTTCCTCGTTCGTTTTGATTTAATTGTCATTTAATGTGGAAAGATAAGTGTTTATTTATCCAAAAAGATAATTAGACTCGGGTTCTAAATTTGTTTTAGACCCAAGAATATATGAGGATATTTGAAGAAATAGATGAAGAAATTTGACTAAAAGATGAAGAAGTTTAGAATCCTAGAAAATGTTAGAAGAAAAGAAAGAAAATATTTGTACTATTTTTTTTATTTGAAAAGAGAGAATTTTTGTTTGAATTTTCGATCCCCCTTGCAATTGAAAATTCCCCCTATTTATAGGGGGAATTTTTTTTCAATTTTTTGGTCACACCCTCACCGACGAGGTTGGCACCCTCGCCGTCAAGGGTCCTGCCATTGCCGGCGAGGGTGGCAGCCTCGCCAGCGAGGTATGTACCCTCTCCGGCGAGGGTGGCACCCTCACCGGTGAGACCCTCGCCGTATGTACCCCCACCGACGAGGTTCCTGCCCTCGTCGACGAGGGTATGCCCTCTCTCTAGCGAGGGTGGCCCATGAAAATATGATTTTCATGGGCCATTCCCTCTAATTTATTGTTTTTTTTGTTTTTTTGTTTTTTTATTTTTTTTATTAATTTTTGAAATTATAAAAAAATATAAAATGATTTAATTAAATTATTTTGGACCCTAAAATATTTATTTATGTCCCTTAAAAATATTTTAAGCCTTTAAATATTTATTTAGGGTCACAAACATAACTTTTAACGAGAAAAACTCCCATTTGAAGCATCGGACGGTCGAAAATCATGTGATTTGAGGATAAATATCCCGTAAAGCCGCCATCATTGAACGTGCGAGCTGGTACAAAATCCCGTGCTCACAGCTAGCCAAAATTGTCTTAGTGGCAAAGACAGATGGCAAGGTTAGAGTTTGTGTGGATTTCAGGAATCTAAATAAACCCTACCTAAAGGACGATTTCCCCCTACCCCACATAGATGTTCTGGTCGACAGCGCAGCGAGGACTGCTATGTAGTCCTTCATGGATGATTTTTCAGGGTATAATCAAGTACTGATGGCTATAATGGACAAAGTGAAGATAGCTTTCATCACGGAGTGGAGCGTATACTATTACAAGGTAATGCCATTTGGTTTGAAAAACACTGGCGCAACATATCAGCGAGCGGTCACAACCCTTCTTCACGACATGATCCATAAGGAGGTAGAAGGTTATGTTGATGATATGCTCATCAAATCCAACACCAGAGAAGAACAGTTAGCTATCTTAGACAAATTTCACACCAGAATTGAGAAGTACAATCTACACTTAAACCCCGCAAAAGTGCATATTTGGGGTAACTTCAGGGAAACTTCTAGGGCACATAGTTAGCCAAAAAGGAATTGAAATGGATCCTGATAAAAGCAAAGCCATCAGAGAAATGCCCGCGCCAAAAATAGAGAAAGAAGTTTAATCATTTCTAGGATCCCTATAGTATGTAAGCAGCTTCATCACCAGACTCCCTATCATCTACGAACCAATTTTCAAACAACTACGAAAAAATCAACCAGTGGTTTGGAACTATTAATGTCAGGTAGCATTTGACAAAATCAAATAATACCTGTTAAGCCCACCTGTCCTCCGCTCACTAGAACCTGGTAAACCACTAATCATATACCTAGTGATTGAGGAATCATTGGTCAGAGCTATGCTGGTGCTAGAACACGAAGATAGGAGTGACATGCAGTTTACTACTTGAGTAAGAAACTACTCGAATATGAGTCCCGCTACACTCTGGTAGAGAAAATATGTACGACGATGGTTTGGTTAACGAAGAAGCTACGCCACTACTTCCACTCTTATCAAATAAAAGCGATTGTGAAAATCGACCTGATGAAGTACTTATACTAATCACCAACACTTGCTGGAAAACTATCAAGATGGTTATTGCTATTATCAGAATTCGACATTGAATATGTGACCAAGAAAGTCATTAAGGGATGAGCAGTTGTTGAATTTTTTCCCAATCAACCTTTGGACTCTGATTACGTTGAAAACCTAGAGTTCCCAAATGAGCAACTAGCATTAGAAGAGAATGCCCGTACAGAGTGGAATATGTTCTTCGATGGTGCAATGAACCGAAATGGAGTCGGCCTAGGTGTTGTCTTGATAACCTTACAAAACAAAGTCATACCTCTTTCTAAATGATTGGAGTTCCTAGTAACAAACAATGGTGCCGAATATGAGGCTTGTTTGTTTGGGTTGGTGGCACTCCGGAAGGCGAGAGCAAAGGAAGTGACGGTAGTTGGGGACTCAGCTTTAGTTATAAGATAAGTCACTAGTGATTGGGAAATAAGAGAAGAATCACTTCACCCTTATGTAGAGGCAGTTTGGAAGGCCTCAGAAAAATTTTCATGGTGCGTGTTTAAACACTACCAAGGGAAGAAAACCAAATGGCAGATGTGGTTGCTACACTAGCATCAATGTGGGAAGGACCCCAGACTCAATCAATTAAGCCAATTGTACCACAAACAGCCAAAAAACCCTTCTACTATCGTCTAGTGGAGTTAGAGGATGAGCAAGCCACTGGTAGTTAGTTCTTCGACATCATCAAATTTTTTCAAAATGGGGAATACCGAGAAGGCACAACCACTCTGAGAGAACTACATTACAAAGGTTGGTGGTGAAATTCCGACTAGTAGATGGGAATTTGTTCAAATGAACACCGAAAGGGCTTTTATTGAGATGTCTGACTGAATAAGAGGCACTGTTGATCATAAGGTGAATTCATGTGGGAGATTGTGGGCCACACATGAACGGAATAACATTTGCCAAGAAAATACAGTGCTAAAGGTATTAATGGAAAATATTGGTCCCAGACTACGTAGCTGAAGTGTGGAAATGCCACGAGTGCCAGATTTACGGGATATCAATCATCTACCTCCATCTGAGCTCCATAGCTTATCCACTTCTTGGCCATTCTCAGTGTGGGGCATGGACATCATCGACGAGATTCGACCGAGCTCGAATAATGGACATCGCTTCATCGTAGTAGCAGTCAACTACTTTTCAAAATGGGTAGAGGTCGAATCTTACTCTAATATCATCGCTAAAAATATAGCCAAGTTCATAGAAAAACATATCTTCACCCGATATGGTATCCTGCATCACATCGTATAGAATAATGGGGTTCAATTCCAAGGAGCTACATAAGACCTAATGGAGAAATACGAGATCGAACACCATCGATCATCACCATATAGACCACAAACTAATGGGGTAATAGAGGCAGCCAACAAATCAATCAAGAAAATTCTTAGCAAAATAGTTATTACATACAAGGATTGGACTGACAAGTTGCCTTTCGTAGTATGGGGATATAGAACTAGCATTAAAACTCCCATTGATCAAACCCCTTTCTTGTTGGTGTATGGGACTGAAGTAGTTCAATAGTTGAAATGGTAGTAAAATCGCTTCAAGTGGCCTTAGAGGAAAGACTAGAGGAGTTAGATTGGGCAAGGGTAAGATTTGAACAGTTGAACATGATAGACGAGTAACGTCTAAAGGCATTAGATCATTTGCAGATGTACCAACAACGAATGGCAAGGCATAAAATAATCAGGTTAAACTTAGAAACCAACCTTTGAAAATGGGGGATCTAGTTTTGAAGTAAATGAGACCCTCGAACGTGGATGTTTTCCGGCCAAATTGGGAAGGTCCTTATGTTGTGAAGAAAATTTTAAGCAAGGGAGTTATCAAGATCAAGGACATGGATGGGAATGAATTCGTCAACCCGATTAATCAAGACAAGCTTAAGAGCTACCACATTCTAAAGGCAAAAGAAATGAATTGGAAAAGTAGTACACAAAAAAAAGAAAAAAAAAATGTCCAACAGTTGGCATTTGGCTAGCTTGGTAACAATTAGGACCGTTCTTTATGGAAAAATAATAAGATGTCTGCTGAGTCAAAAACTCGTGAAAGGCTGCTCAGGAAAAAGTTAAGGTACTGTGAGGAATGGAGGGACCGTGAGTTAGAAAACCTGTTCTAGGCTAGCTGGTAGTAGGATTCAAATCGTTGGAAAACTTGTACCCTTTTTAAAGTCATTTAGTGAAATGTGTTATGTTTGTAAAGATTTATGTTTATGTTATGTGGACGTGTGCATACAGAAAATCGCAAGTAAACAAAGTAAATTTCGATTAAATAAGTAGCAAAAATCGTAAAGAAAATGGGCAAAAAGGAAATTTGCCTCAAGCAAGGTAAAGTGGTCACCCACTAAGTCCGAGTTCACTGAATTAGCATCTAGGTCCAAGCTCTCTACTAGAGCCAATGCCGAGGGAGATAGACTTGTAGATAGCAGATTAATGACAGACAACAAGCGGAATAGGGCAACTGCTCCAACCCCACAAACGAACTTCGCCAGAAGAAGTAAAGCCACCATAGAGGGTCACGCCAGATGAGAGCTGGGCGTAGTCTCACAATAGCCAAGAATAGCATCGACTCGAAAACCTCCGACGTCAAGAGGAGCTGATAGAAAGCACCTGCTGGACTCCAAGTTCCACAAGCCTCGTAGCTTATCCTCTCTCCCGAACTAAAAGGAAGGGAAAGCAAAAGATAGCCTCACCAAGAATAATAGTGTTGGGTTCTTCTGAAAAGGAAGCCTCAAGATAACATGATATTCCTCGACCATGGGAAAAATCTCAAAGTCTGCAAAACTGAAGACATGGGTAGTAGGGTCCCAGAACTTTAGGGAAGCACGAATAAAGGTCATGTTCACAAGCCGGGAAGTAAAATATTGAAGACCTCGCAGCCCAAAGCTCTCAAGCCTTCGCCAATCAGGACCTCGGATGGTGAGGAGAAAGGCCCTAAGATGCTCATTATAAGTAGAGATCTGTGAAAAAAGAGCTAAAGGAAATCCCTCAAGACCGGTGTTGCCTACACACGTCAACCACATACATTAGCATAACATATTCATTCATTCATGCATATACATAAGATATTCACAAACACGCAAGCATTTTCATAAAAACAAACACAGCAAGCAAAGACCCAGTGCACAATAGCTAAAGTCCTCTTTTCTTTCATAAAATCCGACTTTTTGAAAGTCTACAAAAAAAGCCTATCTAAAGATCCTGTTTAAAAAGAAAGAAAAAAGAACTAATAGAAATAAGAAATCCTAAGCAAGCATCGCCTATACATCATCTCCACCCACTGACTCTCGAGGTGCCATAGTAGATATCTCAAAATCCTTAGGACATAGGCTCCTGGAAGGGCCATCAGCTGGACAGGATGTAAGAGGAGGCTGTGGAGCATGGAGAAAGTCGGTATCCCAATCAGGAGTAAGTAATGGCCTAGTGTCTGGCTTATCAAGTAGAGCGCCAACTTCAAACTCAAGAGAGTGGGTAAAACTCGAGCTAGCAGCTCGATCATCTGCTCAAGCCTGATCAACTCCGGCATTCTGCCGCAACAACTCCTAATGCTGGGCCTCTAGACTCTTATAGTGAGCATCCAAACTTTGGTCTTGAACACCCAACTCCTAGTGACTAGCATTTAAGTCACGGTAATGGGAATCCAAGTCCTGGTGACGAATATCCAACGCTTGGAAATGACCATCGAGCTCCTGGTAATGCTACTGGTACTCATCGCCCCTCGCCACCATCGCCTACAATCATAGAAACATACATTGAAAATCATATCCATATACATAAAAACATAACATTTCAAAGTCAAGCATAAAATAGGTCGAGAAAAGGAACATACACGTGTGACTCCATCTTGAAGATACATCATATTCCTCAATGAAAGGGAATGTCTTGCCATGCGATCCATCTCCTCATGTGCAACCTGCAAAAAGAATAAACAAATGTCAAACACCCTGAAACTGCTACACTACGGTTGAAGACAAAGATATGCAGTCAAAGACTCACGTGAGTGGTGTCAAAAGGATCATAGGCCAATGTGTGGTAACTCTGTTGGAGAGGCACCTATCTCTCGGTCCCCGTAAAACCCATCAAACAAAAAGATGAGTGAAGAGGAATCGTGAACCTTCCCTCGATAACACCGGAAGAAGACATGCTTGCACCCCCGATCGAAGCATTCAAATTGGGAACACGAGCCCTATTCCGGGTGGCCTCCTGCAAGAATAAACAAACGATAAGAAATAAGGTTAATATAAACAAATTAATTAAAATAGCTCTCATACCCGACAGCCTACATCAGTACCACTGGCACCCACACCAGATCCGTTAACGCCCTGACTCCCGGACCGAGCAGGAGGTCACACTGCCACGGGTTGGATCGGTGGATGAAGTGGGAGTAGCCTCTCATAAATGAATGCCTCGTAATCGCCGCGCTGGTCGGAGAGCCTCACACCATGCTCCTCGAAGAACAGATGCCTCTCCTTAGGATCGGTGATCACTAAGTTCACCTAGAATAGTACTGTGGGAGGCGTAGGAGGGATGCGTCTCTCCGACACTAGCTTAGCCTGCTGAAATTGGATAAGCTCACCCAGGTACCACTCACGGGTCTTAGGTCCCTCCATAATAAAGAGACACTGTTCCATCTCCCTCTTAATCTCCTTCGTCATATGGTAGCTAGGGAGCTCCCTCTGGGGGTTACGGTCTAACTAAAAATAAATAGCGAAGTTAAAACAGGGTGAATTTCGGGTAAAAGATGAATATAGTCCTATCTACCAAAATAAGGATCCTCACATGCTCAAGTGTCAGAATGTAGAGATACTGATAATAAGAGTCCAAGATATCTCCCTCGAAAGATTAACAAATCTGGGCCATCCAGGGGGTATCATCAAGAACCTCAGCAAACCGTGGAGAGGGGAGGAAATCATAGAAGAAAGCACATGCCTACAAGATCAAAAAGTCAATCAAGGTTAATAAAAAAAACCGATGTTCACAAATCGCAAAATGAACAAAAGCTACCTGGAGAACCATAGGGTAGCATCGCAATGATCACAAGTGAGCCCGCATGATCAGATCAAGAGCAAATTATGTCTAAGCTAAGATTGCCTAGGGCTAGTTAAGGACACTAACACTATCCAAATTGGCCAAGGGCTCGATCAACCTGTAGTTGATCTCGTTGTTCTAGACCGGGAAGAAGGTCACACTCAACAAGGTGAACACAAAGGAGCAGACGTATAATGGAAAATCAACCACCGAAATAGACCATCGACCAGTCCAATACTCGACTAGCATGCTATAATGCAATGCTTGGCTTTCTAGGGTCAACACCAAGAAAATCTCTGACATGATGACAAGCGGTAGGAGCCTTGATGAATAGCTCCAAAAAAGCATCAAAACAAATCACAGTACCGGTCCAGGGCAGAACGGTGATCGCTGACACATTAGACGGGGTGATGGTGACCTCCCCGATCAGAAGATGCAAAGTGTGTGAGATGTCGCTCCACCTCTGTGCCAATGCAATAGATGTCGCATATGGCAATAACATGGGCTACAAAGACTAGGCCAGGCCACCAAACCCTGTGGCCTCGATGCCTGAATAAGCTCCGGTCAATAGGATGTATGGCGCCACCATGTTTGGATGGTAGAATACCCACCCGTGTGGCGAAGCGTATGGGACTACAAATAAAGTCAAATAAGACACATTTCAAAATTAAAAGCAAAATATATACAAAAAGAAAAAAAATTTAACAACATCGGAGACCCCGAGGGGTATCACCTGAAAATTTCAGCTTTCTAGCGAGGGTCCCAAAGGGCCCTTGCTAGAAATTCTGGTGAGGGTCCCAAAGGGCCCTCGCCGAAAATTCTGGTGAGGGTCCAAAGAAACCCTCGACAGAAGTTCTGACGAGGTCCCTAAGGGACCCTCGCTAAAAATTCTAGCAAGGTCCCTAAGGGGCCTCGCTAGAAATTTATGTGAGCCCCTTTGGGGACCTCGCTTGAATTAGTTTGCCGGAAATTTTCACGGCGGACCTTGATTAGACTTTTCTCTAATTTTTGTACGTTTCTTAACTGATATTCCGTAACATGGTTCAAGTTTCAGTTCAATTCTACTCCCTAAACAACATAAAGGTGCATAAATCTGGAGAAAAAAAATAAAAATGTTTTTAGTAAATACCTAGATCCGAGAAAGATGGAGCTGGTCTAGAAAATCGGGATCTAGTGTCTCTATAGGAGTGGTAGGAGTGAACCCCAACATGGTGTCCCTCGTACTCAAGCCGTATGCGATATCAATATCGATAGAGAAAATGCCAACCTGATCAGTAAGCTGAGAAATAAGACTAGAGGGGAATCGCAGCTGCTTGCCAACGACTTTCGACAACATCTTTTCTAGAGAGAAGGAAGAGAGAAAATGTTTAGATAGAGAGAGAGTAAAAGTGAGAAGTGAGAAATTAGGAGAGAAGAGTTTTATTTTTAAAGAAAATACGTGACCACCACCTATTTATATTCTCCAATAAAAGCCTCCTATGACAACGGAGCAATGCACGGGATATCCCCCATATCTCCCTAACTCATTAATTTTATTTCTCTTTGTTTTCATTTTTTAATTGAAGAGGCAAAAATTTTTGCTTTGCATAAACTCAATCAAATAATTAAAACATTCATTATAAAATGTATTAACATTATATTTTCTCTGATTTGTCACAGAAATCAACTCAATTTCCTACTAGGGAAACGAACCCGAAGAAGGAAATGAGAATCTAATTCGGTTCACTTTTTGGGCGGCCTACTCTAGCAATTCCAACAAGCAAAGCCAACTGGAGGTCAACCCACTAGGAGCACGTAATGACCACACCAGACCCACACACAAGGGCCAGTAAACATCAAGTGACTCCGAAGAAAGAAATGGATGACCCAATTAAGGCACAATGCTCGAAAGGAAAGCCAGTGTCATCACCGATCGAGGATAAAGAATTCATCAACCGCACCGGTTAGGTATTTTCTCTATCCCTTCGATCTTTTTTGTGTGATCATACTAGTTATTTAACTAGCAGCGATCACACGAGGGGCACTTGTGAACACGCAATTTTGTACAAGCTCGTGCATTCGATGATGATGGCTTTTCAGGATTTTATCCTTGAAACACAATTCTTGATTATCCAGAAGCCTTCATATGGAAGTGTTCCTCGTCTCTAAATTTAAAATTGACTTTTAATAAAATTAATTATTTTTTCCTTGTTCAAAAAATTAATTAAAAATATAGAAATACACGGAAAATGTGAAAAAAGTCGTAAAAACCGGAATTGGGGACCTGCCTTGCCTGAAACCGCCAGACTTTCTGTCAAGGCTTTCCTCGCCACAATTTTTCTAGCGAGGCCCGCCAAAATGTCTGGCGAGCCTCTCCATAATTTTTTGCCAGTTTTGGATTTCAGAGATTTTCCCCTATAAATATTTGGGGAATTTTCGATAATCGGGCTCGAAATTTTCAGAGAAAAATTCTATTTTCACGAGAAACAACAATAAGAAAATATTTCTTTCAAATAATTCAGATCCGAAACACGTTTGGATTCCGAAACTTTATGATTTTCAAATCAACTTCCATCTATTTCTTCTTCTAAAATCCTCAGATATTCTCGGGTCTAAAATAAATTTAGAACCTGAGTCTAATTATCTTTTGGATAAATAAACACTTATTTTCCACACAAACAAAATTGAAAAACGAACGAGGAACGCTCTCAGGGATCATACGGATATGCCGAAGTGAATTCATGCCGAAAGGGTAAGCCTCTGAATTCCTAGAGCCGCTTATTTCATGCTTCTTGATTTTTCTTAATTTCTTTTTTAAATGTGGACCTAGGGATTATTTTATTTTATTACTTTGTAATTATTGTTGTAATATTTATCTTTCTTCTTTTCTATTTATGAAAATTCATGCTAGAATATCCCAATGACGGGAATTAAAATTATTCCCAGATGATAGACCTCACCTTTTGCCATATGATTATTTTCACTAAATAAAAATGGTCAACATACTTGTAAATAAAATAAATTATTTTATTTCTAAATAAGAACTTTAAATCGTTGATGTTTTAATTAGGCCACACGGGCCTTCTCAAAATCAAATCGAGCATACGTGCAAATATTGTGCCATATCTTGTGCATGCAGGTTAGATGAATGTTTAGGTTTTATTTTTCTTCGGGTATTGCAAATATCATTTTTGGGAAATGTAATCAATAGATTAAGCGGGCGGTTGCATCCCCCGAGGCTATGTAATATTTAATATTTACTTTTCTGTATTTGTTTAATGCTTTATGTATGGATTTACTACTGACCGCATACAAATTAAATCATACATTACAACTCGAAAAATGACATAAGTGCGAATATGCACAATTAAGGAATACGGTTTTCTATAGATGCAATATAATTTGGTCCAATAAGAAATAAGCAACTTATCCCGAACCCGAATCTCTGTTTCTTAGTGGGCCGTCCCCCGGACACTAAGCCTCACAGGACTCTAATTCCTGGAAAGAACTAATCCAGGTGGTGACTCCACACTAAGAGACGGCGGATTCGGGTTTGACCGATCTAAAATGTTTTCGCTTTCTCAATTCAAACCTTCCGGGGTCCTCAACCCGGTAATTACATTTTCAACTTAAACACCCCGGTGAACCGCGCCTCTCATCTCTGTGCGTTCTCGGCCCATCGATCTGTGTCGTCCGCTCACAACTGGTTTTGTACGGTGTTATAAAATAAGTAGGTGATAAACTGTTTCCAATAAATTAAGTGTTTCCCTAAACTTTTAAAATGACCTCAAGATTCCTTTAACTTTCAAAAGATGCACCACATTGATTCCCGAACATCATGTGTTATCTTCTGATTGCAAAGTGAAAAATAAAAAAAAAAATGATAGAAGACAATAAGATTCTTGGGAAAAGTTAGGTAACCACATATCCATTAAAACTATAATATATATACCATTGTGAAACCACATTCCTAAGGTTCACGATGGTCATACCAACTTGATTTCAATGCAACATCGTTACAGAACATCGCGGACCATACTGTAACCCTCTCGTAGGTCTAACACACATCATTGAATAAAACACAAAAGGACAGATTAGTTAAACACTGGCAACTAGCAATGAAACAACCACCACGAAACTGCCTTTTCAAAGTTCATGAATCCTACCCTTACTTTTCCCCTATTTAAATCCCTCTCCCTCTTTCTCCATATTCAAACTCATCCAAATTTCAATCATAAAATTAAAAACCCCAAATTAAGTTTCACTATGCCTTCTTCTTGTCCTACAATCGTCTCCAAATGCACAATCTTCCCCGATCGAAATTCCGATAAAAAATCCCTTCAACTCTCAGTCTCCGATATCCCTATGCTCTCCTGCCAATACATACAAAAAGGCGTTCTCCTCTCTTATCCTCCTTATTCCTTCGATCTCTTCATTACATTTCTCAAAACTTCCCTCTCCACCGCTCTCTCCTTCTTCCCCGCTCTCGCCGGCCGCCTCTCCACCGATTACGACGGCCATGTCCATATAATCTGCAACGACGAAGGTATTGATTTTATTCAGGCTAAAGCTAAACATATTTACCTCCAGAACATTCTTTCTCCTCTCGATGTGCCTGATTGCTTCAAGGAATTCTTCTCCTTCGATCGATTGTTGAGTTACAACGGCCATTTTAAGCCTCTGGTTGCTGTTCAGGTTACAGAGCTCGCCGACGCCGTTTTTATTGGCTGTACGGTGAATCACGCGGTTACCGACGGAACTTCGTTTTGGCATTTCTTCAATACTATTGCTGAAATTTGCAAAGGCGAAAATAAGAAGATATCGAATTTGCCTGATTTTAGTCGGAACACTGTATTTAACTCGCCGGCAGTGTTGAAATTCCCCGCCGGCGGACCTAAAGTTACCTTCGCCGGCGACGAGCCTTTACGGGAGAGGATTTTCCATTTCAGTAGAGATGCGATACTGACAATGAAACAGAAGGCTAACGGTAACTTGGTGGAGGTAATGGGGAAGCAATTTAACGACAGCTGGAAAGTAGTCAACGGAGAAAGTAACGGCCAAGTTGACGATTTGGGAAAAACAAAAACGGCAGAAATCTCATCGTTTCAATCTCTAAGTGCCCAACTGTGGCGCTCGGTCACACGTGCGAGGAACCTTAGACAGTCTAAAACAACGACGTTTCGGATGGCTGTAAACTGCCGCCACCGGCTCGAGCCGCGGCTCCACCCATACTACTTCGGCAACGCCATTCAGAGTATTCCGACGACAGCTCTGATCGGCGATCTGTTATCCAACGATCTGCATTGGGGAGCGAAATTGCTACACAAAAACGTCGTCGCACATGACGATAGAACTGTACGGAACGGAATCGCCGATTGGGAAACAGAGCCGCGGTTGTTTCCGTTAGGGAATTTCGACGGCGCGTCAATTACGATGGGCAGTTCGCCGAGATTTCCGATGTACAACAATGATTTCGGGTGGGGCCAGCCGTTGGCAATCAGGAGCGGTAAGGCGAATAAATTCGACGGTAAAATATCGGCGTTCCCGGGGAAAGAAGGAAACGGAAGCGTTGATTTGGAGGTAGTTTTAGCTCCGGAAACAATGGCCGGAATTGAACAAGATGATGAGTTTATGCAGTATGTATCATAAGAAATATCTGAAATAGAAAGCTTATGAGATTGAATTACAGTAGGAATTCCTTCCATCGGATTCCGGTCAACGGTTGGATTTTAATTTACAATGTCTATGCTTGTTTAAGTAGTTTGTTAGTAGTATTAGTAATTGTGTTTAAAACCAATTAGAGCATCTGTCATGCAAGATAATACAATTAAATCTATTACAGGATTTCCTTTTGAATTTAAAGTTAGAAATAGATTGAGACAAAATTGACATAAAAAATATCTTGTGAAATAACCATAGCTCTTTTATCCAAAGTTGAATGGAAGTCTATAATTTAATATAATTGTTATTTGAAGATGCTTTTACAACTCCAAAGAACCTATTCTCCATGCACCCTCATTAGCATTAAGAATTGAGAGAGAAATCGAGATTAAATATACACAATAATTCACCTAGTAAATTTTATGTATGTCAAGCTATTTCTTAATTTTGAACCTTTAATCCACCAAAAACGCTTAAGAGCGTGACGAAGAGTGATTTGAACTAAAAAAGGAACAAAGTACTTATGAAAAAATTTCTAAATTGGATTATTTCAATTAATAAAAAGTGCTCTTAAAGATTTGCATTTGCTTATTAATAATGCAACTAAAGTTATTCAATTATAAATTTTGACTCATAATTACAAACTTAATTTTATAATTAAATTATGGTCGTTCGTTTCTTTTTTTTTTTTAATGAAACTAGGGAAAAGGTAAAGATGAATAGAACATGGGTGATAAGTGACCTACACGTTGAATCTTCGTTAGAAGTACACCACCCTTCCCTACCCTAAAACACTCCCCACCCTTTTTAATTTTTTTGAAAAAAAGAAAAAAAATACAAAATTCAAGAAAGAGAAGAGTTAAGTGAACCGAAACATGCTCTGACCATTTTCATAATAAATAAACAAATCTAAACAAAAATTGGGGATACCATCGTAATCTGAGTGCACATTTGAAATCCTTCCACTTGGTGCTAGTGCATCTGCAATTCCATTACCCTCACAGACCACAAAATTGAGGCCATTTGACATTGCAAGACATTGCATCCAAGCATGCCGAGGGCTCCAACCAAAAAGTAATTATAAGTTACTATCATCAAACAATTGTTTGTAGTTATTTTGAAATAAAAATCATAATAACAGCAAAAGCAACAACAATTAAAAAAGGTTACAAGACAAATTGAAAGATTATTATATAAATATCCTCTGTTAAAACTTGGAATTAGCTAAAAAAACAATATATTAGTTGAATCAGTTGGATAATTAAATAGTGTAGATAGATAGTTCCAAATGAATTATTCCCATATATACTTATCCATATTTGTTTTGGAAAATAATGCGTTTTCTTTATAAAGAAATAATAACAAATAAATTTTAAAAATATATGAGCAATGGTGTACATCATGATACGAGTGGGCAATAACTCTTAGGACAAAAGTGTACAAGAAGATGGGAAATAAAATCAACAGTTACATCTTACATGTGTATTTGCCAAATACTTGTCTCTTCAATTTGGATATGTGTTTGGCCCATTCGATTCCTATAATGAATACGTGGCCCTATCTCCATCTTTTATCTTGGATTTCAATCAATTTGGGTTGGCATCTTGCTAATGGTTGTCAATCAGTCTCCACTTTGGCTTTGTTACTGTTTGCTTCATAAGAATTGAACGGAGTTGAATATTAATATGATTTTTCTTAAATTTTTTTTAGGATATCTTATTTCATTTCATCTTATTCCGTGAACTAATTAACTACACATGAAATAGTTGGAACTCAATGGCTCCAATATTCTTTAAGCGAATTTTTATATTGGATTAAATCTTATGTGTATATAAGAATTAGTAGTAGAACCAATACATAGAAGGTCTAATTTACGAAAATTATATTAAGGACCCGGTCTAAATGACCGGGTCGTTGTATGTTTGACATGTGCTCTAAAAGTGAATATATATTATTACTTTTCTATTATTATATTCATTTTTGGGGTACATGTCGAACATGCAAGGATTTAATCCTTTAAACCTGGTTCTTAATATAATTTCCCCCTAACTTTTATGTCTTCTTTTATGCGATCCATTCACTTTTCGACATGTGTCTCAAAATATGAGTTCTTTAATGCGATACATTTATCATATACCAAAATATATTAAAGCAACTACATACCAAAATTTGAATGATCCATACGAGAATGATATAAATATTTAGGACAACAATATTTTTTCCATATTAAAACCGACTTTGATTCTTTTTTTTCTTGAATGTTTTTTTGCAAGGAATCGAACTACATAAATCTATTTTTGACCGAAGTTAACAAAAAGAAGCCTGTTTCTTTTGTGCTACATTGAAAGACTTGTTAAGTCAAGCATTATTTTCTGCCAATTTTATGCTCTTTTGAAATTTATTTAAATATACCATGGAAAACAATTGGGTAGAAGGTAAAAATTATCACCTATTGTATTTTTGGATCAATGAGTTCCTTTTTGTAACCATATATACGGAGGATTTTGTATTTTAAGCTTATGTACATATATGTAGTTATAGATAAGTTGTCAAAGAAGAAGTATAAGAAAAGTTGTCAAATGAAATATAAGATTCCTAAAAATCATAATTAATGACTAGCGTTGGAGGGAAATTGGCAAATATGTGAGGCTATAATAAGCGCTTTTCAATTTTGTATTAGTTAAAATGTACATAGTGTGGAGACATGATTGCAAATGAAGTGAGGCGAACATTCATAGAAAATCTACCGGCAAAACTTTTTGTGATATATTCGTTGCAATTCCATCAATAAAAGAACCATTTTGTTTACAAACTTCACACACTTATCCACAATTTTAAGCTTGAGCCAAGTACTTCTTTTTTTCCTACTTGACACAACACAAGAGCGGCAAAGTGGAAGCTACAATTAATCTGTTTATTTGTTGTTTTATGACGCAGAAAGAGCAAAAATTAGCATACAACAAGATAAATTTCTTCAATAGGAGTTTCAGGATTTTGTACCCAACTATCTTCTCTAGGTGATGATTGTTGGTTTCCAAAATTGACTAGGTTGACTTTTAGGATTTTGTACCTAGTTGTCTTCCCGAGGTGATGATTGATTGTTTCTAGGATTTCGTACCCAGATGACGAGGTAGACTTCTAGGATTAATGTACCTAGTTGCCTTCCTAAGGTTGTTTGAGTTGCTTTCCAAGATTAATTCGAAACTGATGAGGTTGACTTCCAGGATTAATGTATCCAGTTACCTTCCCGAGGTTGTTTGAGTTGCTTTTCATGATTTTGGAGCCCTCATGGAAATGGACTGGTTTTGGTTTGGAAACCTGAAAATGCAATAGAGTTGTTTTTTTGGAGTTAATAGTGTAAATAAATGCATTTTAATAGTTTGATTGACATTTTGGTTGCAAAAATATTTTGCCCCTACAATTAAGAATTAAAATGAAGAGAATTTAATTAAGTTGAAGAAATTCAGCTTATTACCAAAATACTACGAAGGCCCTTTTGAAAATTTTAAATTTGCCCCTTGTGAGGATCTAGCTTTGATTGCAGGGGAGATACGGCTCCTTTGGAGTTGCAATGTCTTGGGAGAAAAGATTTAGGAAATAGTATTGAGTGAATGAGGGATATGTGGTGATTGGTAGATAAAATAAGGATAAAACTGATTTTATTAGTAAAGGGTGGGCATGACTCTTATTTCCAAAATGTGGTTTGAAAGATCGATATTGTTTTTATTTCCAACATGTATATTTGGAACATCGATTTGATTATGATTCCCAAAATGTGGCTAGATAAATCCACATTTAAGAAAAAATGATTATGAAGTTAGTAGTGTGTGAAGGCAAGTTTTAACTCCTTGATTGACTTTGCGGAATCAAGATATTTTAATCCTTCAGTCAAGAGTTAAAACATGAACAAAATTGGTTAAGTGAGAGAATTCGACCTTGTCCGAAATACTTGTTGAGGTAGAACCGCCCTTGATTGAATTGCTGATTTCTAAAATATGATGCGGAAAGACAATGGCACTGCAAGATGAAGTCGCGGCAAGACAGAGGTGATAAGATCCTGCAATAAATTATTCACACATATATGTGCATGTGAATGAATGAATTTGAATGCTCACATGTATGTTGTGTACTTTGTTATTTAATTGTTTGCATAAATTCTTGTATGAGTATATGACTATGCATGGGGATGTGATATTTCTTTAGTTGCTTTGGCTTGGCTAGCTAATGCTCTTATGGTCACTAGGCAATCTTTGGTGGTTGATATGGGACTCCTTTGGGCTAGTCGACAGGGATGGACTTGGGTTCAAGTTGATGTTTGATTTGATGTTGGACCACAACCTGATTTGAAGCTTTAATCTAATTCTGAGTAGATAAGATGAGTTTTCAAACTTTTGACGCTTAGGTCCCTCTTGCGTATGCCATCAATGACACTAACATTGGTCTCCACATGATCGACTATTTATCGAGCCTTGAAGCTTGCGAGTTGCCCCACCATTGCGACAATCCTTGTTGCGAAGGAAGTTCGACGATAATTAACCTTTGCCCTCGAGATAGATAACTGATGTCATTTGCCATTTTAAAAAGATGTGATGCATTGAATACTTTTTGCTTATTGTTGTTCTAATTTTTGCATAGACTGTCGTTACGAGGTTTCAATCTATCAAACAGTGTCTTATTCTTTACCTAGACTACCCTTTTAGGTTTTCAATCCAGTACACTAATTTTTATTTTTTTTTTCTCTTTTCTTTCTTTTTTTACATTTTGCACAACTTGCATTTTTTCTCAACATAGTACACATGTATTAAATTATGAATACAAATGTAACGATTCAATAATGATGACATTTCTATGAATGAAAATAACCAGGGTACAAAAGTATCCAATGATTAAACCTATGTTGCCAACCACCCTTTTAGGTTTTCAAATTGATAGCTGACTATTTTCTCTCATTTGCCTTATTTTTGCCCAAACAACCCTTTTCGGGTTTTCACTTTAACAGACTATTCAGCAAAAGAATACCCTAATTTTTGCTCACTTGTATGAAGAAAGACAATTGATGGGCTTGCTATATGCTCTCTCTTTTTATTGTTCTACTATTCAAAATTTAATTCTTTAACTTAAAAGTGATAGCCCTTAAGTCGGTCCTGGTTGATCGGATTCACAAAGTCATTGCCATTCATGTCCATTTCCTTGATCGCTCCTTTGCTAAAGACCTTCTTGATCATGAATGGGCTTTCCCAATTAGGCCTGAACTTTCCTCTAGTATTGACATTGGAGGGTTTTATCTACTTTGAGACCAAGTCCCCCACTTTCAAGGGTTGCTTCTAGTGCTAGACTATGCTATTGTTCACCATGAGCTATTGATACATTTGAAGATTGTTTAGGGCCTTTAAGCGATGCTCATCAATCATGTTCAACTGCTCAAATCTAGCTTTTTCCCAATCTGACTCTTTCAACCTGGCTTCCATGGATACCCTTAGAGATTTGACCTCGGTTTCCACTTGGAGAACCGCTTCCAACCCATAGACTAGGGGAAAGGGAATTTGATATGTAAGCGTGCGCAAGATGGTTTTGTAACCCCAAATGTAAATGGAAGCTTACCTGCCCAATCACAGTAAGTAGTCACCATCTTGGACAAGATTTTTTTGATTGACTTGTTTTCTGCTTCCACTACCCCGTTGGTTTGAGGTCTATGAGGAGAAGAGTGATGATGGTTGATGCCAAATTTTTTAAATAGATTGGTCACTGCCCCTTTAAACTGAAATTCTATTATCAAACACAATGTGATGAGGCACCCCATAGTGCATAAAGAACTTCCTTTTGATGAAGTTGACCATCTTCTAAGCAATTATGCTGGTGAAAGATTCGACCTCTACCCACTTATAGAAGTAGTCGACCGCTAAAATGAGGTACCGACGCTCATTAGTCTAAGCGGGTCCGATCTCACCAATAATATTAATCCTCCACATCGAGAATGTCCAAGAAGTTGAAAGATTGTGGAAATTTGATGGAGGTAAATGACTAATGTCTCCATAGATTTGGAATTCATGGAACTTCGCTAATGCTAAGCCATTCATGTGAGGGCCACAGTCTCTCTCATAGATACAATTTATGACCAGATAAGCTTCCTTTTCTAAAAGATACCGTAGAAATGAGCTATCGCTAGTGTGCTTTTATGTGAATTCGATTACGTGAAGCGCAATCCAAACTCAATGAATGTCCCAACCGCGAATTGAGGTTTATTAAACACAAATAATTAGAATAAGGGATAAGAAATCAGATTATGATTAAAGAAGTAGCAATAGTACAACCAATCTTAGCAAATAAAATGAACAATCAAGCTAACATATAATTAAAGAAACCTTTCGAATTGGATGAAAGAACCTGTTATGGGGTTGATTCTCAATTGTCTAGCCACTACAATTGATCACAATCAATATAATACTTTGAGAGCAAGATCACAATCACTCGCACTCAAAGAAGAAGGTGAAGTTCTACAAAGGAAATCTGAAATTTTATTAATCATCAAAAACTACTTAAAACACATTAATAGATATCTATATATAATAATACTATCCTAGTGCATGAAATTAATTGTGGAATTTTCCTAAAAATAAAATACTAAAAGGGTAGAATTCCTTAAAGCATAAGAAAAGAATAATACTCTAATTTGAAATATGAAACGAACTAGGAAACTGAGTATACTAACTATTATATAATAAAAGAAATCTAATCAAATTAAAATAAGAAATTATTTTTGTAGCCACTTTATTGATGATTAACATGTGACTTAAACATGCTTGTCCAAAGCTCACTTAAGCTATCTCCAATTAGACCCATGTCTTGAACTCCTCTTCTATACTTGAATCAAAAATTGGAATTCTTCATCTCTTCTTAAGTTGGTCTTACTAGAAGTTGTTGAAACTTGAGTTGAATTCGGAATCTTAAAAATCTCTTTGATTTGCTCATTTACAACTTCTTGAACGCTCTTTGATTTAGACTTTGTAAATGTAATTAGAAAAGGATCTTCCATCTTCAATTTCAAGTCTTAATCATTTCTATGCCCAATCATTGGTGTTCCTTAATTCACATCATGCTTGAAGAGATCATCCTTGATAATTCTGAACTAAGTAGCCAATCGTCGAAGAGATAAACGCTCAAAGTCCGTTGCCCCTAGCGAGGATTCACCATCTTGGATCAATCAAACTATGTCCTGATACTAATAATTCTCATCCATGCTAATAGTGAATGAGTTGGCATGATAATAGAAAGGTTCCTTGGATGACTAGAGAACCACAGGTCTGATGGGCTGGGTTTAAGAAACTTCCCATATAGAAGCTGTAGCCAATGAATCAACCATTTGGCTCTCATCTCGGGGGACATGTTGAAACAAACAATCCTTCAATTTTGCAATCTGTTCCCAAAATAAATCGAGATAAGGTCTAAAAGAATCTTCCTTGATTTCCCACTCTCGGACCACTTACTGAATGACTAGGGCGGAATCACAAATGATAGTGACTTCAACATCCCCTTCATTTCTCAAAGCTTGCATACTGAAGAGGCACACCTCATATTCTTCCCCATCATTGGTGATGGGAAATTCAATGCGCTTAGAGAGCTGGATGACCATGTTTTTGAGACATCACTAGGATAATTCCAAAATTTGCCCCTTAACGACCCATAGCCCTATCAAAGAATATTTTCCATTCTTCATTTAGTGACTTAATGGTCACTAGCTACTTATCCGGAATACCCAAGTCATCCACATAGTCTGAGTCAAGGGCTTGATTGATGAGGAATTCGGTGACTACTCAGCCCTCAATCACCTTCTTTGTGACATATTCAATATAGAACTCGGAGAAGAGAAGTAACCAGTGAGAGAGCTTGCTGGCTAGAGTTAGAGATTGGCATAGATACTTCATCGGATAGATTTTAGCCACTTCTTGAATTCTATAAGACTATAAGTAGTGCCTTAGCTTCTCAGTGAGCCAGACCATTATCGCACAAGTCTTCTCAACCATCGTGTATCGGCTTTCATACTCAAGAAGCTTTTTGCTCGGATAGTACACTACATGCTCGTGCTTATCTTCTTGGTCATGGATAAGCATTGCCCCTACTAAACACTCTTCGATAGTTAGATAAAGGGATAAAGGGCTTGCTAGGAATTAGCTACTTAAGGACCTGACAGATAGATTAAATAAGTCTTGATTTTGACAAAGGCTAACTAACACTATTCATTTTAGATGATTGGCTATTGCTTCTTTGATAACTCAAATATTGGGATAGCAGATGGAGCAAAGTTGTTACAACCTTGAGGGACTTCAGCTTTGAGTTGCTTTGCTAACTGCTAGTTTCAGACACAATTTTCATTTCACTAGTCTAAACTTTGGATCTGTTAGAATTCTACGCTCTACAATAGCTTTAGCAATTCTAAGCACATTTTTAATCTCTTTTGTTTTTACTAGGGCTTAAATCATTGGATAAAGTCCCCTTTTTAGGCAATTCATTTGTACCCAAGTTAATTTCATGCAGAGACACATCGTGTATACTAAAATTGTTATGTGGAGACTCATACGAATGTATGATGCCGTTAGGAAAAACATTATACAAGTAAGCAAATATTGAATATTTCATAAAAACAAAGGTCTTACATATAAAATTTATCAAAAGGAAAATTACATCAGAATAATTTCTTCTTCCTCTGCAGATAGAGGGTCTTCCTTGGTGACGATAGTAGCATGAGGAAATGGAGTGGTAGAGGCACAAATGATAATAGAAACAATCGTGCTTGAGGGATCAACATGATGAGGAACAATGGTAGGAGTAGTGAGCATCAAGATGCCATCCATAGGGGCAGTGAGGTTGACATCATTAAGAGCGGTAAACATAGTAGTATAGGTGCAAGTGATTAGAGCAACATCAAAGAAAGAGGTGGCATCCATATTGCTTGAGGTGGAGCCTTTTGACACTATCCAAGACTGACCCTTATGATCTACAGATTTAGATTACCTCTTGGGTAGGTCTTATTTGTAGCTGTCCACATTGGCCATGTCATTAAAAGTAGGAAACTTATGCTCATTGTGTTTTTTATGAGGAGTTAAATCCAATCCTACCCAGTGTATGAAGAACTCAAAATCTTTAGAGCTTAAGATACCTTGGTGATGCTTTCTTAAGTCTGTCTTAAGGGCATGGTTATGAATCTTCATCATTTTGCTCACATTCTTGAAGGATTGGTCATGCCCAGTTGATACTTCTTTTTTGGCTTGGGGAGGCAGATTATCGAGTGTTCGACTTCAAAGCATGAGCTTAAAGATTCTCTTCCTTGATCAACTTCTTAATATCCCTAAGCAGGGTTTTACAATTGTTCATGCGATGGCCCACCTCTACATGATAAACACAAAAGTTCTTCCATTCACTAACACTTGGTTGGATAAATAGCTTTAAGCTTTCCATAATCCCAAGTTCTCGAAGGTTCGAGAAGAGTCGAGCTAAAGTCTCAACATAAGGGGAGATACCATATCTATCTCCTTTTGACATTTGGGCGACGCTCACATTGATAGGCTTGGCAATTTAGGTCATAGCTTGTTTTCTTTTGGGAAACAAAGCAGATGTTTCCCCTTTGGTAATCCCTTGGTACCTCATCCCTCCAAGGTTCAAGTTAGAGGTTTGGTCATCCTTGAGAGCTTTTTCCAACTTTTCAGCTTTGATAAGCATATCATTGTAGCTTGAATATTTAGTAATTCCCAAGCATATTCTATAGAATGGAAGTGCTCCAGCTAGGAGCTTCGCAATCACCTTTGTGAGATCGAGTCTATCCTTTAGGGGAACTTGCAAGGCCATCCATCTCTCAAAATAGGAATCGAACATCTCTCCTTACCTTTATTCAACCCTTTATAGATTTTGCATTGCGGCTTGATAATTCTTGATGTGGGAGCGCGAATCACCCACTCTTTTGTAGCGCATCAGATCCGACATAAAAAAATCACTCGGGACTAAATCTCCATCTCTCTAGGAGCTAGTTAGTTGAGGATGAGTACGAAGAGGAATGGCTTATGAGGCTAAGAATTGCTGTCATAAATTAGCCAATTCGTGGGAAAGTCCATGTAGATTGGGTCCCTTGACCCCTTCAGTGAAGAGCTCATGGTTTTGAGTTTCGATAGCTACTAGGTGAAAAGGAGGAGGCTGGGCTCGATTTGGGTCCCTTGAAGATATAAAGAGCTGCAATTAATTTTACAATTTTTGGAAACCCTATAATTGATTCCCAAAGATAGATGGTTCAACCTAGGGTATTCTAAAATTGAGTTTACCCTAGAACGGGAGTAGCTAAGGGCCGAGAGTTGGATTCTATCACAAATGGCATAGAAAGATTATAGAATTGCGACTGAGATCCTGCGTTTAAAAATTTAGCAAAGGCATTACCGAATAGACTAGTAAATTACGATAAAAAAAGCTATTCTTAAAGGACCGTGGAAAGAAAATTTTTGCTTGGCTTTCTCAAACACTTCAAACAGAAAGACATTTTAAGAGCTGGTGTGGCTTGGATAGCTTGATCCCTAACCTTGTTGAAGATGCGAAAAGTGGCCTGAGCCAGCCACTAACTAATATTGAGTTTGATTTTTAAGGTAATTCTGGTTATATTGAAGAGCAGAAGGATGTCCCTAATTGAAAACCGGGCGAAGCTAGGAAGAACCTAATTGAAGATCCCCATAGGTAGACTGACCATTAATACGAGGAAGTTTTGATTAAGAAATGCTATCAAAACCCCTCTCCTTTGAAAGAAGAGCCCTCATAGAAGCCTAAAGAGTGCCTAGAAATATGGATTAGTAAGCATTATGATCATCAATACCTCTAGATCTGACCCATTAATGGATTAGAGACCTCCCCCTGGATAGAAGTTGGTCAGTTGTTGATGCGAGCCTTGATGGCTCACATCCTCTCCTAATGGATTTACCATATCGAAAACCATAAACTGATCAAACTAATTGATGCTTGTAACAAACCCTTCACTTGTAGCAAAGAATGGACTACTCTCTCAAATGGTGCTTAGTGACAGTCGAACGAGATACTCCTTTAGAAGAACCCAAGCTGGATGCCAAATAAGATTGGGTTAGGTCATGTATATATTGATGCTTTATGAATTGATGATTCTTAAAGGTTTTTCAAACTATTATGAAGCGATGAAATACTATCCCAACCTTTGGGTGAGGAGGTTGAGAGAGATTAGTGTGATCTCTCAAAGAATGAGCTTGGATGAGATGAAGTGAAGTGTGTTGTTGTGTTTTTAGTGTGGGTGAGGAAATGGTGGTAATGCCTTACCATAGTAACAATCCCATGTTATGATAACTTGAGGCATATGGTCTTGCCTGCACACTCCATCATCAACACATCATTGAGGCCCTCAATAGTGTATAAATGAGTGTAGAAGGCTCTTATGAGTCCTGTTACTGCTGGACCCTCTATCTTTAGAAACACACTAAGTCGCTGTTTCTTGATGACTCTATGCATCATCTTGTTTAGTAGAATTCCTTCATAATTAACAGTATAGATTGGGCCAAAGTCTACATTTTCTTCCTAGGTGATTTTGGCGATTTTAATTCCTGCCTTCAAAGTAATCTTCTTCATCTTTCCTTGCTTTTCCACCACAATCTTCAGCTTAGTGCCTTCTTTGAGTCTCTAGGTACTTTCGATTTTTTCCATTCGAGGAAGAAACAGGAGATTTTGAGGAAAATGAGAATTTAGGGTTCGAATGCTTTTAGATTTTCAGATTCAGAAAGCAAGTAACCCTTCAGCCTTCTTTAGTTCACCTTTTATAGGTGGAAACCCATTCTCAGAGGGTACGAGTCATAATCTCAGCTTGAGATGGATAATTAACACTAAGATTAACTGCTAATGAACTGCCTAAGTAAAATGGTGAGTTAAGCAGAAACTGTTCAAATTTGTGTCATTTGAAAAACATAGAAATTTGAGTTAAAGATCGTGAAACTGATTCTCATGCTATTACTTTGAAATACTAATGGCATTTATCCACGTATCTTCTCAAGGCTTGATCTCTAACACTTAACCGAAATTTTGAGAATTTCATTTCCCTTCATCGTGGATTTGCTATACCAATTAACTACCTTAGTGTAATGAATTGCTCCTTTGGTAATGGCTTGGTGAAAATGTCAGCACGCTGTTCTTCAGAAGGAACATATTCCAGCTTTACATCTCCTTTCAGTACGTGATCTCTAATGAAGTGATGTCTGATATTGACATGCTTCATTATTCCATGCTGGACTGGATTTTTGGATAAATCGATTGCGTTCTTGTTATCACACATGACTTTGAGATAATTAGACTTGATTCCATAGTCTTCCAATTGCTGCTTTATCCAAAGAAGTTGGGCTATGCAACTTCCTACTGCCATGTACTAAGCTTCAACCGTACTCAATGCAACTGAGGTTTGCTTCTTGCTGTACCAAGAAACAAGGCATTCTCCAAGGAAGTGGAATCCTCCTATTGTGCTTTTTCTATCTAGCTTCTCACTTCCATAGTCTGCTTTTGTGAATCCCTTAGGATTGAAATCTGAACTGTTGGGATACCATAGACCTGCTTCAATTGACTCTTGTAAGTATCTGAGAATTCTCTTCACAATTGCTAGATGCTATTCTCTAGGATCTGCTTGGTAACGAGCATAGTAGCACATATCATGCTGAATTTCTGGCCTGCTGGTAGTGAGATAAAGAAGAGAGCCAATGATTCCTCTATAGAACTTGCTATCTACAGGTTTTCCTGCTTCATCTGTACTCAGTATAGTATCAGTGGCCATGGGAGTTGACATTTGTTTTGAATGGACCATGTCAAATTTCTTCAAGACCTCTCTTGCATACTTAGCCTGACTGATGAAAATTCCATCTTCAGTCTTCTTGATTTGAAGATAAAGAAAGAAATTGAGCTCTCCCATCATAGACATTTCGAACTCGCTCTTCATTTGATTGTTGAATTCCTTGCATTGTTTTTCATCAGTTGCTCCCAATATGATATCATCAACATATATTTGGACTAGCAATACATCTTCCTTTCTTCACCTTATAAACAGAGTCATATCTGATTTTCTTCTTTAATAGTCTTTGCTAATTAAGAATTTGGTCAACTTCTTAGACCATGCTCTTGGTGCCTGCTTCAATCTATAGAGAGCTTTGTTCAGTTTGAAGACGTGCTTATGATTTTTGGCATCTTCAAATCTTGGAGGCTGGCGAACATATACTTCTTCTTGGATGAATCCATTCAAGAAAGCACTTTTAATATCCATTTGAAACACTTTGAAGTTCAAATGGGATGCGAAAGCATAGAGGTTTCGAATGGCTTCAAGTCTGGCTACTGGGGTATAGGTTTCATCAAAATCAATACCTTCTTGCTGGTTCTAGCCTTGAGCGACAAGCCTGGCTTTGTTTCTAAAAACATTGCCATCTTCATCAAGCTTGTTCTTGAAGACCCATTTGGTGCCAATTATTGATCTTCCTGAAGGCTTAGGAACTAGATCCCAAACATCATTGCGTTTGAACTGATCTAGCTCTTCTTACATTGCGATCATCCAGTAGTCATCTCCTTCTACATCTTTAAACTTCTTTGGTTCGATCAAGGATATGAAGGCTGGATGACTCATCATCCTACTGAGCTGTCCTCTTATCATTACTAGATTGTGAACATCATCAACAATGTTGTTAAGTGGATGGTTGCAATGAGCTCTAATTTCTCTAGATAGACTTAGATCAGCTACTAGAGGAATGATAATTTGATGCTGAGGAGGTGATTGACCTTCTCCATCGCTGAAGTTGATTGAGAGATCTTCATCGTCATCTTTAGTTTCCTCAGCATGGAGATCCTGTGCTGAGTTGGCTAACTCAGCATGCTGTGTACTGAGCGAATTTGAAAACTGAGTGGCTCCTTTGTCTTCTTCATTTAGACATCTTTCTGCAATGTTATTTTCATCGAAATCTACATGCATAGATTCCTCTAAGAGACCGATTCGCTTGACATATTCTATATGCCCTACTATTAGTTGAGTATCCTAGAAAGATACCTTCATCAGGCTTAGGATCAAACTTTCCTAATTGCTCTTTGGTGTTAGGAATAAAACATCTACAGCCAAAGGATCTGAGGTAACCTATCTTAGGCTTGTGCCCTCGCCAAAGCTCATGGGGAGTTTTTCCAAGAGTTGGACGAATTAAAACCCGATTTAAGATATAACCTGTTGTATTAACAACTTCTCCCCAAAAGTATTTTGGTAGATTGTTATCACTCAGCATGGTTTAAGCCATTTCAACTATAGTCCTGTTCTTCCTTTCTACAACCCCATTTTGTTGAGGAGTATAGGGAGAGGAGAAGTTGTGCTCAATGCCATGCGCTGAATAGAATTCTTTGAAATGGAAATTTTGGAATTCACATCCATGATCACTTCAGATTCTACTGATTTTAGTTCCTAGTTCATTCATTATCTGATTACTGAGCTTGAAAAAATATTCATAGGTCTCATCTTTGCTACTCAGCAAGACTACCCATGTGAATCTCATGAAGTCATCTACAACAACTAGAGTGAATCTCTTACCACCCAAACTCATAGGTTGAATTGGGCCAAAAAGGTCTAGGTGTAGCAACTCCAATGATCACTTAGTTACTACATGATTAATAGATCTAAATGATTTCTTAACTTGCTTACTAAGCTGGCAAGTTGAGCAGAGTTTATCCTTTTCAAAGCTGATGCTGGGTAACCCCACAACTAATTGCTTTTTGGCTAGTTTGAATAGAATGTTCATATTGATATGACCCAACCTTCTGTGCCCTAGCCAAGCATTTTCCTTCTTAGATATGAGACATACATTAGAGGAGCTAGGGGATAAATTAACCATATGAACACGATTGGTTCTAGGAGCATAGAGTATGGTTGAGTTAGTCTTACTATTAATTATTGAGCATCCTGCTAAATCAAAAATAACCTTCCTGCCTTTGTCACAGATTTGGGCTATGCTGAGCAGATTGAACTTCAGTCCTTTGACTAGAGACACTTCTTCGATTGAGGGGGATACACCAATAGTGCCACACCCTACAATCTTGCCTTTCTGATTATCTCCGAAATTGACACTTCCATTTCTCTTGCATTCTAATGAGATGAACTGGCTTTCATCTCCTATCATATGCCTTGAGCATCCGCTATCCAAGTACCACATTTGAGAGTCATCAGTGGATCTAAGGCTCACCTACAAAATAATTAATTTTTCTTAAGTACCTATGCTTTTGAGCTGGGTCCTCCCTTGTTAGTAGTGCCTATGTTTGTTCAATCATATTCGTCATAATAACCATTTTTATGTCTACATTTTACTGTGACATGTCCAGTTTTCCCACAAAAATTGCACACAGTTTTTGTCTTGGGCTAGCTCTCTTTCTTTTGTTTAGAGGATTTATTCCTCTTTAAATTGCGAGTTTGGTTATTTAGAATTTGATTGTTGGTAGGAGGAGGATCCTCATTCTTCTTTAATGCTGATATCTCAGTAGTTAGCTCATCTAATTTATTAGTGAGATTGCTGATAGCACATTCTTGATACTCAGCTTTTTCTTGAAGAAAGCGAATATCAAGCGGTAAGGAAGCATTAGTATCTTCTAGATAGTCACTTCTCCTCACTATCTCTTTGATGTTTTTCATTGATTTATTTGTTAGTTTCATTACATCAAAGAGAGCCTGGGCAAATTCTTCAATTGATAAAGAAATATCAGAACTTACCTCAGTATGCTGATCTTTTTCTTTATCATGCTCAGCTTCACAGTTGTCTGCGGAAGACTTTGAACTAGATGTGGATGCTGAGCATTCACCATGGTTGTCGAAAGCCATCAAGCAAAGATTGACTGAATCAGAGGTTTCTTCATTAGAAGATGACGATTTTTCTGAGTCACTCTAAGTGGCAGCAAGAGCTTCAATCTTCTTGGAGAATCTCTTCTTGAACTTGTCTTTCTTTGCTTTTTGGCAGTTTGACTGGATGTGACCTTTTTCTCCACACCCATAGCACTTGATGTCTTTGCTGTGCTCTTTTCTTAGTCCTTCCTTAGCTCCACATTTGTACTGAGTTGACTTGATTTTAGCGGGAAACCTCTTCTGACTGAACTTCCCCATCTTTCTTTATGAAGCTTTT
>CATIWQ010329915.1:0-28477 GCA_949673415.1 Euphorbia schlechtendalii | reverse complement strand
TAAACAATGCAATTATATTTAAAATTTAAACATATTTTAACTTTTTTTATATTTTTTCTATTAATTTAATAAAAAAATTAATAACAAATAAAATATTCATGGGCTTGGGCCGGGCTTGGGAATGACCTTGTTAGCCCAGCCCGAGCCCCGCCCGAGCCCGAAGTTCTAAAGTACGGGTTTGGGCCGGGCTTGGGTTAACGGTTTTTGTAAAAAACCCGCCAAGCCCGGCCCGAACCCGGCCCGGCCCGCCCGACAAACAGGTCTACTATCAAGTCCTTAAAATTTTTATCATTTGCAATTAAGTCTTTGAAATTCTATAACTTTTCAATTTAACCCAAATGATTAAATTTGATCGGATCCTATAACCCAATTAACCCGTTAATGGACAAACCAGATATTTCTAACAATATTAATTATACTATAAAGTATTAATATTAAATATTGAGGACATTAACTTATTGGAGTTGCACTGTATTTAACATAATAAATTATTAGAACTTATTGAACCCAAGTAAATTGAACTTACTAGAACTTATTAACCGACTAGGTAATAAATTTATCATCTAGTGTCTACTTATTTTATTAAAACTTATTTGTTTAGGTGCTTGTTCTAGCTTGCTCACATTTCTTCTCTAAATTTTCCACAACCACTATCTAGATTAGTAGTATTATTGATAAATTTATTCTAATTTTATTGTGCAATTCCAAACTGGTCTTCTGTGGATGTTGAGTAGTTTATATTTATTTGTCAGGTTACTTTTTTTAAAAGTTATATTTTCAAGCATTTTCTACTAGTAGTTTAGTTGATTTTTGAAAAAATAAGTCAGGCAATTCATAATTAAATAGTATGAATGATCAAATTGTGTTGTTCAAAATCAAAATATGTAACTATATAAAAAATTTGTGAGACTAACTTATTGGAACAACAACTTGAAAAGTAATATCAAACATACCATATATAAGTTTAAAGGGATAATTTACAGAGATTTTGTAGCTAGTTAGCTATGAATGTGTCGTTTTTATTGCTTACAATTTCGTGAAGCTAGCTTACAATCATCTGTAATAAATATTACAATCAAATCTTCATAAATTGATAAGTCGGCCCAATAAATTTTTTATATAGTTGCATACGTTGATCTTAAACAATACATTTTAATCATTCATACTATTTAATTATGAACTGTCTGACTTATTTTTTCAAAAATCAACTTTACCACTTGTAGAAAATGATTGAAAATATAACTTTTCAGAAAAGTAAACTGATAAATAAACATAAACTGCTCAACAACCACAGAAGGTCAGTTTGTAATTGCACAATAAAATTGGAATAAACTAATCAATAATACTACTAATCTAGATAGTGGTTGAGGAAAATTTAGAGAAGAAACGTGAGCAAGCTAAAACAAGCACCAATCACGAATAAGTTTTAATAAAATAAGAAGACGCTAGATGAGTATAATAAATTTATTACTTAGCTCTCGTAAGTTCAATTTAGTTCCTGTAAGTTTAGTTCAATAAGTTTTAATAATTTATTATGTTAAATATAGTGAAACTCCAATAAGTTAATGTTCTCAATATTTAA
Organism: Euphorbia schlechtendalii; assembly: GCA_949673415.1. Taxonomy (NCBI): domain Eukaryota; kingdom Viridiplantae; phylum Streptophyta; class Magnoliopsida; order Malpighiales; family Euphorbiaceae; genus Euphorbia; species Euphorbia schlechtendalii. The sequence continues at coordinate 26,895 of CATIWQ010329915.1, read as the reverse complement.
TATTAATAATTTATAGTATAATTAATATTGTTGTAAACATCTTATTTGTCCATTAGCAGGTTAATTGGGTCGTAGGATATTATTTAAACAAATAATTTCTCTGGTCCCGGATTGGACCAGTTCAAAATATGAACAATTTCGATATGGTAATAAGATAATAATTATTTGAAATTTTCTTTATCATAAATTAATAATTTACTATATATATATGTGTGATTTTGTAAAATACGATTCCATTATTGTCTTTTTCTTCTTAATAAAGTTTATGTTGTAAATAATATGAATCAACAAGAGTACACATTGCATTAATAAATAGAAAAGTAGAGAAAACAAATATAGAGAAAGTAAGGAACTAATATTTTTGTTCATCATCTTATATGTAAGAGGTACAACAAGCCTTATTTAAAGGCAAATACATGGAAATGTAAAGACTTGAGTTACATATAATCAATGGAGGAAATTGCCTAGCAATGAATGGTATATGACCATTTTATATCAATTTCATCTTTTACAAGTATTAATAAAACTTATTTCAATTATGATTTTCAAACAACTTTAGTTGTTTGCACTTCATGTGCTAATACTCCCTCCGTCTACTAAATATTATCATTTTAGAGGGATTTCGTTGTCTCTTTTTTATTGTCATTTTGTATTTTCAATATGTTTTTTTCCAAGTTTTCCATTCCTACCCCTATTAATTTGTTCAACTTCCAAGATAATTATATTCTAATCTCCAATAACAAGAGAAAACTATTGGTCAAATTGTTTTTATTGAACAAATTAATAATCTTGAAAATTGAATAGGACATTTATGAAAGGGTAAACTAGTAACTCATCTCATTTAGTTAGTTGTTATCTTAAAAACTGTGGATTGGTTAAAACGACAATATTTAGTAGACCGGGGGAGTAGTGAAATTCAAGTGGTGGAAGATCTAAGAAGATATCCCAAACATTAAATACACCCAGCTGAGTCACTTACATGAATCTTCTAGATCCAGCAATTGTCAAATGACGTGTCATTACTTCTCGAGATGGATAGTGAAAAAAAATCACTGTCCCCAATTCCCTGTTCTCATTCATGTTTCCCATTAAAAAATTATCGAGCATCAATTTTTATTATATTTTAATACTAGGTATAATTTCTATCAGAAATAAAAAATCCCTGTCCCCAGTTCCCTGTTCCCATCCACGCCTCGTTAACCTTTATCTCAGTTTCAGGGTTCCCACAACCGTAGCAGTGCACATATTTCTTGATTAAATTCTCAAGAAGTGCGGCTAGCTTAGAAGTCTCGTGAGGTCCATTCACATGTGAAATTCCAGTCTTCTCATCGAACTTAGACTGAGCTCCAAGCTCATTACAAAGTACTTTGTTGTGTACGAAGCAGGTCTAGCCAAGGGTTTAGCAATTTCAGCCATGTTAACCACGTTAGGCTTTATGCCATTTCCCTTACCTTCAATCTTGGTAACCATTTTCCGCATCTTGTAAGAAAAGAAGCATGTTCATTTGTAAAATGAAAATTAGAGAAGGTTTTTTTTTTATTACAAAAGCCGTTTCAAAAATTTTTTTAAATGGAGGGTTCACAATATTAAATAATGTCATAGAAATGGATAAATATTATTCGCTTTTATTTGAATTTTTGTAAGATGGTTAATAAAAATACAATACACATTAGTGATAAATTTTTAAATTTTATAAATGGTACAAATATTTTTTAATTAAAATATGATAATAATCTTTAAAAATCTTAAATAAAATTCCGAAAATTACTCGAACAATGACATGTAATTTTTAAATATTAAAATTAAATTATTAGAATATGAGATTGTTTAAAATATTCAATGTAATACCGTTATTCTGAAACTACGTAGCCCCTTTTTCCAAAAAAATTTAAACCATGTATCTCATTTACAAAAAATTTTTTCTCAAAACCTGTTTTGCAAGTGAATAAAATCACAGAGTACTTTTTTTAAGTTTGCCCTAGAACTTATCTTTAAGGAGCAATGTTTGATCGTTCATCATAACTAAATACACTCTTTACTTAAATAATTTTCAGTATATAATTAAATTTGTTGCAATCAAGTTTATTTTATATAAATAAAATTTAAAGGAGCAACCCTTCATCATTTGACTAAATACATCAACACCCCCCTTAACTTGGCAATAAAAATTGGATGGTACTTTGAACTTTTAAAAATTCCAATCAACTCTTTGAACTTGATAAAATGCACCAGTTTACCCCCTCAATGACACATGTCGAATTCTCGTTAAAGAGAAAAAAAAGAAAATACTATATTTGTAAAGTAAAACCAACTAAATTGAGATGAGTATTAAAACCTTTAAAAATTCACGATGACCTTGAACTTTTTTTATCAAGGAAAATAATAGTGCATTTGACCCAAATTTCTCGCTCACTCTTTTAATCGAATTTTAGAGGGCAATAAATTAAAATATAAATACTCAAAATATTATGAATTATACGTATGATGAGGTAATGTTTTTCGAATTTGGATCATTATTAATGATAGTGCCTAGATAATCGATACAAAAAAGGTCGATAAAAAAAACTAAAACCAGTGATCTTTATGTAATTGCATCTACTCTTGTAAGTTTATCTATTACGGAGAGATAATCAATCTCTTTACACTTTTTTTCGCTTTTACCTTTTTCTTTAATTTTAATTTTATTGTGTTTCGAGTGTATAATTTACATTAAATATTTTATCATTCACTATAGAATCATCGTCTTCTTCAAACACAGATTTATTAATACATAATTCAATCTCGATAATCTTACAAATGAATCTGATTTCATTCGTTTTAAACAAAATATTTATTGATCTTTCATAATTAACAACTCACATTTATCCCCATTCAACAATATAGTTTCACATCTTCAATATTGGTTGAAGTTTTGGCGGAAACAAGTATTTTTATGGTTGTTGATATTCATAATCGTTAGTTAAAAGCTAAGAAAATATATTTTGCAACATTTATATTTGTTTTCAGATTTAACGTAGCACAAAGGTTTGTTTATATTGCCGAAAAAGCAAGTCTAGTGTTTATTATGTTTAAATGACTTATGTCCTATTTGTATTTATAAACTTGTTAATATTAATGGATCTCCGAATTATACTATACATTTGTATAACGTTTAATTCTAAGGAGACCATATTCATAGTAAAAAAAATGAAGTTTTTTAGTTTTAGAAAAAATAAAATAGAAAAAGAAAGGTCGTTGAAGATAATGACGTGGAATTTTCGATATGGAACAACAACAAGGAACAAATCATCTTCTCTCTCTGTGGACTGACTTCTTTGATTTTTGATTACAGGAATCAAAGCACCTGTTATTCTCGTTCATTTTCAATCAAATTTTAACCACGACGGTGGTGGCGGTGGAATGGAGAACGCCGACGTCTTCCTCGGCTTACACGACTTTCTCGAACGCATGCGTCAACCTTCCGCCGCCGATTTCGTCAAATCCATCAAGAGGTTGATCTCCTTTATCGCGATTTTCATTTTCATTTATTTTATGTGTTTTCCATCTAGTGATAGATCCTTCTTTGATATTGAATTTCATGATTGTACCGGTAATTCTTTTTTATTTTCCCTGCTTTTTAATCTCGAATTTAGTCGCTCAATGGATTTTTTAATTGAGAGCATAGTTTATATTCAGGAGAGTTTGATTTGGAAAATTTCACAAGCTAAGATAAGACTTTGGTCTCTGTGTGGCAGCTTTATCGTCTCATTTTCAAACAATGCTCCTGATCCAGAAAGGGACAGTGCTCTGGTACAGGAGTTTCTTGCCAACATGGAAGCGGCTTTTAAGGCTCATCCGCTTTGGGCTGGTTGCTCTGATGAAGAGCTGGAGAGTGCTGGTGAAGTGAGTTACTCGACTGAATTATCTCTCTTCAAATTTTGTTATGAAAGATGATTATGGGTCGGTACTGGTGTACCAAGCTTTCACGTACATTTGCTGTGGTTTTCATACTAAATGTGGTTTAAATGCTTATTGGTGGGAAATTTTTGCCGCGCTGCAAGATCCTAAGAATGTATAATGAATGTTTTAATTACCAAATTATCACAATAGTCAACACATTTTAGGATTTCTTTGTTTGCTGCTTATGCTGTTGCAGTGTAACACTGCTAATAAGCTCTGTACTACTACTACTCAAGCCAAACACTGCTGTCTTTGAAATGTTTCTGTGTTTCAATCTGGGCTTTGAAATGTCACAAAATGATCTCCATGCTAGTCTTTATTGCATAATTGCTTCAATGTTCATTTTTGTAAAGCTAAAGTATTAACACAATGCATTAACAAAACCAAAATCACACAAGGCTAGTGTCTAGAGTTTCCATGCCACCTAGGCTGAGTTTCTGAGATGCTTTGTTACTAAATTCTTTTCTAACTCTTCAATATGGGTGCTCCCCAGGAAACTTTACCGTAATCATGATCCTTTAGATGACAATGTATACTCCTCAAAATCATAAATAAGAAATACAGTGCCTCGAGCATTTTACGCATGTAGTTAGTAAGCTTCAGCCAAATTGGGATGTTCTTTAAGTTTTATGGCATGTGAATATTTGCAGCTTCTATAATTGCACTATGTTATTAATGGATTACATCTGGATGTCTTCTACAGGGGCTTGAGAAGTATGTAATGACAAAGTTATTTACCCGTGTGTTTGCTTCACTTCCAGATGATGTTAAAGCTGATGAGCAACTTTACGAGAAGATGTCTTTGATTCAACAATTTATTCGACCTGAAAATTTGGACATTAAACCCACCTATCAAAATGAAACATCATGGCTGGTAGGTAAAATAATTCACAACTTTCATAATATTGTATTCCTTTGCATAGGCTGAAGATATTTGTTCCGAGTATCTTAGTTGTTAAATATTAATGCAGTTTTTGTCAATGACTCAATACAGTATGCCAAAAGCAAATAGCCAGTTACTACAATATGTCAATATCTAAAAAGCAATTGCTGAGAAAAGCTACATTACTTTTAAATATAGAGCATTATAGTTTATCATCTATGTATTTTTTTGTGGGAAAGCTTTTGTCAGCTACGATGCATATTTGTGAGGTGCATCATTTATAGTGCCACCTTTATTATTAAAATGGATGTCCTTTATCTGTTGATTTTGAATATTAATCTTTTTTAAAATCATTTCCCAGTTGACGAAAGTTTGATTTCTATTTAAATAAATCTAAATGCTCTTGACTTGTTCTTTGACAGGAAATATAAATCGGTTAGGTAAGGAATACTTGAAAAAAAGAAATTTTCCTTATCAGCATTTGCCAGTTAATGTCATTGTACCTGAACAGCTTCTATGGCGTCCTTCTATTTTCTTTACCACGTAATCCCAAATGACAATGCATTGCTATAGATAAAATCAGTGTATGTTGGGTCAGGGACACATGTGGCTTCGAAGCTAATATACTGAACCTCATTGACTCAAATATGCAGATTTAAACATTGTGACAGTTAATGAGTTTTGGGATAGCCACAGATCAAAAGATAGCAGTTGGGATTGGATCCTAAGGCCGTAGGAATTCCTAACTGGAACAGCATACTTTCCAATAAATTGAAGCAACTTCAAAAATTTATGGATAATGAACCATCGAAAGTTTAGGAGCCAATTAACTAGCTTGAACTATAGTTTTAATCGAATCAATTTTGATGTTTTAGGAACTTTTCCATCCCCATGATGAGGTAAAGACTCTTGTCTTGAATATCCAAAATCATAACTTCTGCAACAAATTGTGTTTCACCATACTTCATATGGTACTCTTGTAGCATGTACTGCGTGAGGGAGATTCAATTCTCAGACCTTTTTTTCAGTCCTTGGCACGTTTCAATCTGTGTATGCATTTGTTTATCTAAACCCTGCCTTGATCATGTTGTGTTAGTTTCATGATGTCTTATCTCCCATTATGACTTTGTAGCACTTGCTCACCATCTTCTCGTGAATCAATTTTGCTGTTATGTAGATAAGAGGTAAAGCTGGACCTATGTGACTGACTATGGGATAATGGTATATACAGAAATGTTAAACTGTAATCTATAGTGTTGACTTAGTTGTGCCTTTTTCTGCACTTGCAGCTTGCCCAGAAAGAACTGCAGAAGATCAATATGTACAAAGCTCCAAGAGACAAACTTATATGCATTCTCAATTGTTGCAAGGTCATAAATAACCTACTGCTTTCGATTTCTTCAAATGACAATCCCCCTGGAGCTGATGATTTTCTTCCCGTCCTAATTTACATCACCATAAAGGTAATAACACTAAATATGAACTCTTGTGCCTTTTGCCTGTTCTCATGTTTGAGAAAAGTCATGCAAGGACTGTACAGTGTGTTAGTCATTTATTGATTTTAATTAATCTGTACTTTTTTTTAATTACGAGACTGCGAGACAATGTGTTTGCTTTTCTGGTATGAAATTACTTTTTCACATGTGTTAAAGAACCATGGACTGTTACCTATATATGTTTTAACTTTCTTGTGTTAAAGAACCATAATTATGTGGAAAGATCCAGTTCTGTTGCCGGAAAATACATTATATCAGTTTTTTTAGGATTTTTTTCTAGTTTATGCTGATTTATTACATTTGCTTTACGAAAAATGCAGGCAAACCCTCCACAACTCCACTCAAATTTGTTGTACATACAGCGTTATAGGGGTCAATCTCGGTTAGTTGGAGAAGCAGCGTACCATTTCACGAATATGCTATCTGCAGAGTCTTTCATCTCGAACATTAATGCACAGTCCATTTCGTTGGAGGAAACTGAATTCGAAAAGAACATGGAGTCTGCTAGAGCTCTTCTATCCGGGCTTTCATCTAACATGGATGGTCAAACTGACCACCGCACCGCGGCAAATAGTTTCAAAGCGGAATTCAGGAACTTCGAACCCCAAGTCTTGAATTCGAAGAAGGAAACCAACGCTGTCCAAATCAGAAATTCCGAGAGTTCAGAGTATGAAAAAGACAAGTCATCAATGGCAAAGATTCCATCTCTTTCGGATATAGAGAATAAAGGGGCAGCGATGCTGTTGAAAGAGGATGTGGAAAGCAGAGTTTTCCGAGAATACCCTTACTTGTTTGCTAATGTTGGTGATCTAACAATCAGTGATGTAGAAGACTTGTTAAGTAATTACAAACAGTTGGTTTTCAAGTACATATGTCTTTCAAAGGGGCTGGGCGTTCCTACTACATCTTCCGATCCTCAAATTCACATCCATGGTGACGTGGAAGATAGTGGGCCCACTGATGGACCACAAGAACCTACTGCAATGACTGATAGTTCTACTGCAGCTGTTGCTAATGAAGAAAGTATGGAATCAAAGTCTCTGGATGATGTGGCAATGGCACCTCAAGTGGAGGTTAAGGAGGAGCCTTCTCAATGACAACTAATTGGAAGCTTCTATACAACAACTGCAAACATTGATACTTGTTCCAGGTGAGTCGCCTGATGTTGTATTGTTCGATCTCTGTTGAAAAGTGTCTCGTTTAATCAACTCAATGAGCGTCAAGTTGGAAACCGTTGCCAAGGAGGGTTTTCCTTGTTGGTTTTCTATACAACAGCTGCAACCATGACTACTTGTTTCGGGACTTATTCAACTAGTTTCTCATTTGATCTACTCAAAGGATGCAATGAGCTCCATGTTGGAAATCTGCAGCTCCATGTACTAACACATAAGATTGGATTATTTATTTTCCTTTGTAGTGAACTCAAAGCATACTGATTATGTAAACCCCAAACTGTATTATTATTTGTTGGACTAATGCATCTTGAGGTGTTACAAATTGTCCTTAAAACTTGGTGCTCCCTGAATTTCGAAAATGATTCCGTAACGCTCTCATCTTCAAAAAGTGTACTGAATAACTTACAAATGTCATGTGTCAATTTCTAGCTGATTTAACTTTCCAAAATTATCAATTATTTGATTTTTTTTTTTTTTTGTTTCCAATTGACATCAAGGAGGGAAGTGATGAAATCAATTTAAAAGTTCATAATGAGATAACTTGGAACATCTTCTTCGTACCTTAAACCTTAAGGATGTGTTTTTACATTTTAGCTAAAAAAATTCCCATACCATTACACTTTTCTTGACTGACATAATAATGAAAATCAAGAAACTAGGAAGATTCTAAACTTTTTAACCGAGAGGTACAAGGTAAGTCGGGTCGGCACTAATATGAGGTTTTCAGCTATTGCAAGACCAAAGTTACGCAATACACAAACATAATACTACAACTACAAGTCAAGAAAAAAGTACACATTTTACCCTAATATAATACTCTAAGACTACATTTATACAAGTGAAGAGTGAAGAGTAGTAGGCGATAACTAATTTGGTAGTAGAGTCAACCTTGTTCTTTGTAAGGAGTCCAAATCAATTTGCTGACATCAACATCAAGACCACCACGACCTGCAGCTTTGAGATGACGATCCAATACTTTTGGATCAGCACAGATTACATGCTGACCCTTGCGGTACTGAATCAATTCTAGGCTCTGCAGGGTTTGCAATATATCGTCAGCCTTGATTGCTGTCATGTCACTCAGCTCCTGCATTACCACATGTGATCAGTTATAAAACTGAAAAATTCGGGGAAAAACACATAACCGCTTTATCTAAGTAAAACATGTTGTACTAGTTTCCAATTCGTTTACCATCCTTCAATGTAAATCACACAGGTGAAAATCAAGTCAAGGAGACAGTTTAAAAAGGTCGGGCCGTTCTTTTTTTTCAGAAATATAAATTTTTTTTGAAGGGTCTGGGTTTCGATGAATTGCAAGTCATACAAGAGTGCCAGTTTCTAAAGATGTCTCAACCCAATGCAAGTTCTGAGAGGACTTAAAAAAAACAACACGGTAATTTTTGTCCATATCATGATGAAGAATGAAACTGCTCATGTATAAATACCTTAATAGAAATATTTCCCTTGTGCTTTTTTAAGATGTCCAAGAGAACTCGGGTCCAGTATCCTCTGTAACTCAATAGCCCCAGGTCCGATAGTGGTCTTTCAGGTGTTCCAACTTTACCTTCTTTCTTGGAAAGCTCATATGCTGAAGGAGAAATATAGGAAAGAAAAATGAAAAACACAAGAACAAAAACTACAAGGAGAATTTCTCCGTTCTCATATGAAGACGATAAAATGATTTTTGCGGGCTTTCAGCACAATCCTAAACAGACCTTACTCATTTATTGCAACTCAGAATCTTATAAAACAAATCGAATGATATAAATTGCACATTTATCCATAAAGACTCCAGAAATAAACAAAATCATGAAGACATGTGTAAAAGGTCATACTTAAGAATTAAAATAACAGAAAAAAACGAGACATGCCAAGGAAAATCAGAGATTATTAGGCAGAGAACTTACAGAAGGCAATTAAAAATTTTCCATAACCTTTTCTTTGGTAAGGAGGAAGAGTGAGGATACAAGCCAAATTATAGGACTCTTCTGAATGTTTTTCCTGTATCAGAACAAATGACTTTTTTTTACATATTATATAATTATTTTACAATACAACACAGCAATATTCAAGGGATGTCTTCTTCAACGTTGCAAAACTAATTGACGAAAACCAAAAACCTGTGGTAGATTCACACCCTTGAAGCAACAATCAAATATGGGCACTTGAAGCAATAAAATATTATGCAGAAGATAAGAGAGAAACTATCTAAAGACCAGATGCCACAATCACAATTCATAACATTGTTGGACATCATAGAATTGTTGCCGCAACTCATTTTAATGCACAAAGGTAATGAACTAATGAATACCTTGGAAAAATATCCAACCATGTGGCATCCTCGATCATCACATTCACACAGAACGTAGAAAAGAAACAGGTCAACATCATAATAAAGAGTCTTGTGATCAAGAAACAGCTTTGCCAGATAACAAAGGTTTTGCCCATAAACCTTGTTCTTTTTGCCATCGATCTACATGAAAATATTCGATTAGAACCAAAGCCAAATAAAAATGCAGGTAAATTTGATTACTTCAATGTAATGGAAAAAGAAGCGATGAATTTACATTAGCTTATCTAGCATAAAAAACAAAATAGGCCAAGTGAACAATAATTTTTACAAGAGAATCCATCAAATAGATAATGCTAGGCACTCAAATTTCATTACAAGTGAAGCTATAATAATTTAAGAGTTTCAGCAAAAGCAACATCCGAAATGTCAAATATCAGCCTCCACCAAAAACTAACTAAATTTTTTTATTTTCATTTTTAATTGAAGGCTTAATAACACTAGTACATGACAGTTTGTAATGGATTCCTGCTCCTGCAAATGTTCTCTTTCCTTTTGTTGATTCATTTCATCTTTGTTAGTATACCTCTTACTCCATAGAAATTGTATATTTCATCAAGCACAAAAAAGTAACTTTCACCAAGGTGAATATCGAAGGGCTATTTTAGGAATGTAAATTTGTCAAATGATCATAAATACAAAATGTTGGACTTCTCAGTTAAAAGTATTAAACCACATTATGGATAGCCCTGTGTACTTCAAGTATGATGCGTTTGGTCTCAAAACAAAATTTGCAGTTGCAACCATAGTAGTCAAAGGTGCACCTAAGGCGCGCCTAGGCTCTCGGGCAAGCCTCTGCGCCTTTAGGGGTTTTAGGCTATTTTTTGCACCTAGGTGCATGGCCAAAAAGCTCAAGGCGCGGCCTTGCACCTTGAGTGCGCCTCAGCGCCTTGACTACTATGGTTGCAACAAGAATCTTAACATCAATTCAAAATATTATTTATCTACCTCAAACATTGACAATGTTCCACATCGATAAATCTCATCACCAGGCGGATGTTTGAGATCACACTTCTTCTGCATGAAGAAAATTTTAAAATAAGAAGCGAAAGTAAAATGTAGACAAGCAGGCAGCCATTAACAAATAACAATAAGAAAAATAAGGAAAAATAGGAAAAAAAAAAGTAATTAAAAAAATCTCATGTAACACACTTATTTATAGTATTGTAGGCATTAAAGATTAGGAAAAGTATGAAAGAGCACAGACAGAAGACTCGACTTTAAAAAATTAAAATTGTGTACGGCAGAAAACAGGTAGCATGAGCTAGGAAGTTTTCTGAATATATGTTTGTTTTTGTTCACTCCTGGGACTAAGATACTAGCATAAGCTGAAGTTGAAAATTAAAGCTTGAAGCATTGAGTTCGCTCATCAATTCATCAGCAAATTCAGTTTATTCGAGTAGTTCTCTTTTCTTGTCTTCCTTTACCAGAGAAAGAGGAGGCAACTCCCTGTATACACGTTTCTAAAGGGCGCCCACAAACAAATAAAATTCCAACAATAAAATAACAAGTATCAAAAACAAAAACAAAATACATAGAATTCCAGAACTAGCTCTTCTAAAACCTGAACTACAAAGTCAGTTAGAGAATTCTACAAAGGAAATGAAAGTTACGAGAAACCTTTATTAAACCAAAAACACAGCGAGACTGTGAATTGAGATAATCAAAATGCTAATACTAGTATAGCTCCATAAAACTCATCAAAGACAACTATATCAAGCATTGGAAAAAAAGTGAAGATGAATGAAAGCTCGTCAAATCTAAAATATATGAATGTGGATCAGAATCAAGGTTGTTACTGACGCTTTTTATATGTATTTGTAAACAAACTTGGCCCCAACACTTAAACAAAAGACAACTCGAAGGGGAAGGTTACATACACACACAAATGGTAGTATGCCTCTATAAGTAGCCAATACAGAAAATCTAATAATCTGTTAAGCAAATAAAGTTTAAACACCAAAAAGCATCAAAAGAAAATTGAGTCACAGCTCACCATATGCCTTTGAAGCTGTTCTTTACGCTTCATGAAATTGAGGCAAAACTCACAAAAGTACAGCTTGACAGAATCATTGTATTCTGGAGGGAAGGGGGAGAAGTACCAAGTCTCAATTTCATATCTCCCAAGTTCAATAGTGGCTATATTTTTCACTTTTGTGAATTCCTCATGTTCACGCAAGCTGGCGGCATCAAGTTCCTCATGACCCTGTATATAGATATATGTTAGTCAGATCATATGATTCAGAGGTCCATGGGCAATTCAAAATACTACATTTCTTATTTTCTCTTTTCTGTAGGTTTTCCATGCTCTTTAGCATGTCTCAAATCTCACAGATATCATTAAAATGATTCTTCCAAATATTATGTGATTTTTCTTCAAGCATATTTGCATGCAAATACACAAGGATGAGTAGGACTGTGGTGTCCATCACAACATAAGATAAGAGACTGAATTAATTGAAGATCATAATATGAACTTAAATGCATGTCCACCTGATCTGTTCAAGATAATATAACTCATTCAAGTCCTATAAATAGAGTACAATTTTGCTTCCAGTTCTGTCAAAAAACCACAACAGTAACGTACAAACATAAACAATATATATTGAGAAAACTGAACTTGAACATACCTCTACATGCCTTTCATCAATCTTACGCTTTTGGTGGCGTGTCATTTTCAAGCTTGTTACCTGAAAATTTCTTTAAATCAGATGAAAAGATTGAAAAAGAAAGACTCCTATCTGCAGAAAGATTCAATCACAAAAGGACCCAGACATAGAAGAAACAACTCCATATATGCTTATCTAGGAAATCAGCCTACATAGCCTATACATCTGGTTGCCAAAATCCATGATTGCCATCAAATATGTTTATTTTGACAGATTTAAGTTGGCTGAAAGAAACTGCTAGCCCAAATATGGATATCCAATACAACAAGGAATCAATATATCAACTTCCATATTGCTTTAATTAACACGCCAAAGAACAAAACAAATTACCTTGTCTTCCACCTTCTCATCAACAACAGTCTCCACTGACTCGAGATCCAGCTGTTCAAGTTTCACCCACTCATCAAGCCTCCTATTGACTGTAAAAACAACAACTGAAAAATAAGATTGATAGCCAAGGATACAAATTCAAACACATTAACGTAATTTCTTGTCATGTATATGATGAGAACCATGAAATTTCTCTCTAATGCTTTTCTGTAAAAGCTTCCATTTTTCTCCATCATACAAGAACATACCTAAAATTTTTCCTAACAGAAGTAGTCCGAGTAATTCTTTTTATCAAAATTCAGACTCATTATGCATATCATGATCCATAGACTTATAAAAGAGATGCTAATTGGGAGTAACCGGAATATTAATTCCATTTTGCTAGCGGAAAGCACAAAATTTCATTTCTGAAACACTCAATAGAAAATAAAACCCTAGCCCAGAATCAAGAATCAAGCATCATAGTAAGCAACAAATTAGCTGATACTTACACTCTGTGTAGTGAACGTAATACTCGTAATCATTAGGCCCACCGTAGTTCATCCTTCGGCGCTCAATGACCTTTACTTGATGGTATTTACCGTCCCTCCAGCGACACATCACCCGCGTACCAACCTCCAAGGGCAACATGCCACTAGGTTTTCTCTTCTTCAACGAGTCAGAATCTGTTGGCATCATTTGAGAGGGCGGTGGAGGCATCCCGTCGGCGGATGGATGAGGTTTCTGGTCACCGTCGGCGACCGAGATTGTCGAGCCGTTCTCCTGATTTGATGGCGCGTCAATTGAACCCATTATCGGTTGCAGTGTTAGTTTCGAATTGGCTCGCGTATCTATTTCAATTAAAATAATAAGAAATTGTCAAAACTACCCTTAAAATATTTTTTTTATAACAACTACTTTTAAAATAATTACTCAATTCACTTTTGCTATTTACACGTTTTGTTTCTATTTTCAAGCCTGGACCGGTCATCGAATCGGTCAAATTATATGATCATGGATTTAATGTTCAACTAAATTATAATTGATGATCGAGCTGGATCTTATTAAATATATTGAAATACTATTTTTTAATTATTTGGTATTAAATATAAATATAAGTTATATTACCTACAATTAACAATAATTTACATTAAAACTACATAGTTCATATTGATACTTTAAAAATAAAAATGAAACACAACATGAACTAGTAAAATAATGGATCCCTAATACTTAATTTAGTTAGAATTGGATAATATTTTATGAATTAGATAAAAAAATTAATAAATTTAATTTACAATATATGAAAATGACAGATTTAATGAATAAGAATTTTGAACATAAAATATTAAATAAAAAATATAACTGTAACAATAAAAAATTTAAAGAATATATATTTAGAATATAATCATTTAATCATATTTATGGAATACATTAAATAAAAAATCAAAAACATTTTTATAGTAAATTTTAAATAATTAATTAATTTCGTTTAAAAGTTAAAACAAATTAAATGTGTAATTTTTTATGATACACAATTATAAAATGAAAATATGATGTTAACTTAGAACAGTGGTGCAATGGGATTTAGTCAGAAGTAGGAGATTTTAGGTTCAATACTCACTAATAATCTTGATGTCAACTTACATTTGTTTTACAAGTATCATTTTGAAAAAAAAAATTCACAAAAATCATTTTGCAAAACAATCAATCAACATGATATGATTTTTAAGTTTACCTTAAAATATATAAAAATGTTAATATTTTTAATAATCTAATATTAAATATTTAATATAAGTCATGCTACACCAATAATTAATAACATTAATATTATACTCATGATTCAAAATTCAAATAAAAATAAAACGTAAAACATACACAATCCTTGAAAGAAGGTCATTACTTTTACTTTTGAAATAATACTGGGGGTGTTTGTTTTCCAATCTATCTGCAGCAAATAGCAGAAAGACTTCCAACAACACTTATTATTGTGTTTAGTTAGAACTCTTCAAAACAAACTGTAGCAGATACGCCTTCTCAATTGCAGCTTTTTTTTATCAGCAGCAAATCATTGTTTTATTTTACAATCTGTAGCAGTTAGAAGATTGAAATCAAACATGACGTTATTACCCCTCTTATAAAATGTTATTATGAGATGAGTCGCATAATTATCAAAGACGGGCAGTGGCGAAGTCACATTCAATGATCCCATTTTTTTTAAAATAATGATATAAATTTACTGATAAATTGTATATGGATTCCATTAAAAACGGTGATTGGACACCGTATTAGTGTGAAAATTACACATTTATCTTTAAAAAAATACATTCTCTTAATAAATGTTCATATATTTTTATGAATTTCAGCTCTACAATTTTATTGCATATAATAAAAAAATTCACCGTTATCACTTATTAATTCTTTTCATGAGTTTATAATTTCATAGATATTTTTTAATATTTCATGCATATGTATATATGGACATCACAGTAAAAATTTTCTGGATTCGTCATTGAAAAACGGGGAGCAAAGCAAACAAAGGGAGTCGTATGATTACATAGGGAGCCGTTAATGGTGTCTACCAGAACCGTTGTTGCTTGCAGTTGATGTAAAATGGCACAATAATATAGAACTACATCAACGTGGCCAATTCTGTAAGTATCTGATAGGAATTTGACTCCAAGAATTTGAAGAATTTCTCAACAATTACTTAAATAAGCCTGAACTGATGCAATCCAATACAGAATGAATTGTCATCTTCAAAACTTAATTTGGATTATAAAACTTACACAAGTTTATTTATTTTTATTTGTTAATTAAAATTATATTTATATTTGTCATTTTACAAACATTAAATTATGAATAAGTAATACTGAACAACAAACAGCAACAATAAACTGCTAACATCAACTGCCAACAACTAACAGCAAATCATATTTGCTATAAGTTCAATAAGAAGTTAACAAATTTTGATAATAGTATATGAAAATTAAGTTTTTCAAAAATACTTTACCTTACTCACAATATATGAAAATAATTGAATGTTAATTTGATTTGAAAATAATTTAAAATTTTAAATATTATTTACTTATATATGTAAATTAAATTTGTAATTAAAAAAAGTTTATAATTTAATAAAATCAATTTGATTTACGCAATCATCAAATAAAAAAATTACTAATAATTTCTTACAGTATTAATGAAATTAAAATAATAGTTTCATTTAAAATAAATTTAAAATTTGTTACGAAAAAAAAAATCTAAAGTAGTATTTTATACAAAAAAAATGAATTGAGAATATGAAATCAGTTGAGTATATATGAGAGGTTGAGAGATGAATACCTAACTTCAACAAACAATACCAGTGATCAATTGAATCGGCAAAAAAATACAGGTCAAATTCTATTTTATAATTAAAAACAAAAGAACAAAAAGTGGGTTTAGGAGACGAAGAAAGGAAAGGTTGGTGGGAGAATCGGTGGAGACGTAGTAACAGTTCAAGTTATCTGGAACTTTCCATCAAAACCTTCAAATTATTGCTAGTTTATATACAGAGTCCGAGTTATGGATTTGCAGGAGTTATGGGCGATATTCGGGCCCGCCGTTGCCGGCGCAGTGTTCGGTACTGGTTGGTGGTTCTGGATTGACGCCGTTGTTTGCAGTTCCGTCGCAGTTCCCTTTGTTCACTACCTTCCCGGTATCTCGTCGATTTCATCTGAGTGTATATGTCGTTCTACTTCTCCGATCTTACGGTTTCATCTGTGCTTTTTTGTTGTTGCAGGAATTTTTGCATCCATCGCTGCTTTAATGTTCAATTGTGTCAGGAAGGAGGATATTGACTACTCTCCCTATGAAGATGGCGAGTGGAGGTTAGCAATTGCAAATCTCTCTCTCAGTTTATTGTTGACTTTTTCTTTTTATTTTTTTTGTCTTTGTATGTTTGAGTTTGATGGAATAGCTCTTATTTCAAGTTTCCTTATGCTAGAACTATAAGCTATTATGTTCTCAGTCAGTCAGCTGAAGCTGACATTTCACTAGTGAAGAATCAAATCAGGCGTGCCTTTTGGCTAGACTATTAAGCATTAATTCGTCCAACTCAGGAGATTACATTGAATGTATGTCACAAATGATTGTTTGGATTACTGGTAGAGCGTGTAGTTTTTCTGGTGTTCTGGGAATATCGAGCATTTGTGCTGTGCCAAGGACTGAGATCCTCAATTAAGGAGGATGATTCATGCCTTGAAATTGGGGAGCAAGATATAAGCTATCAGTAAATTATGAGTATATTGGATTTTAAATATGTTTTCCATGTCAAGAAAAGAAAGATTGAAATATAATTTTTCGTTGTGGAGTGGAGCATAATTCATGCAGTTCAATACTAGGCTTTGAGAATTCTAGATAAGATGGTTGATCCTATTTCAAGTTTACTTTTGCTGGTCAGTGCCTGGACCAAGGTTTAGATAGCTAATCTTTGAGAACATAAACTTTCCCCAACTTCCAAAGGCTCTTTGAAATTTAAAGGTATATATGTTAAAATTGTTTCAAATCTGTGGTTGTATTACCTCTCTACTTCAATTTTCACAAGGTGAGCTGTCCTTACATGTATTTTCAGTGTGTGATGGTTAAGAGTAAGCATTTTATTAAGTTCGGCTCAAGATAATATTTAACCAGCAACAAGATTCCCGGAGTTGCTAATATCTTTAAATTTGGTACCTATGTTACTAAGTGGAAGCAAGAGGTCTTATGCTAAATATTTGAGAGAAGTCGTTGTACATGCTAGCTCAGTTACTTCAGTAATAGATAGGTGGTTATGGACTTACAGGTCAGCTTGATTTATGGGTAGTTTAGTGTGGAAATTAGCATGGAAGACATGGAAGGCAAGGCAACAAAAACAAGAACCTACGTACGATATATATAAGAAATATGGGATGCTCTGTATATTTGTTAAAGCGTAGTTTGGAAATTCTGTTGTATCCTCTTTGGAGGCCATATGTTCTGTGAAAGTGATAGCGTGAGGAGACAAATATAGGAATCTTAATTTGCAAAATGCCTCGCTAATATTTCGAGCTTGTTGTTATCAATACGTAATAGTTCTTGGCAATTTTGACACGGGGAATGCGTAAACATAAGTTTGGGCTATATACTGTATGCATGTATTTTCTTACTACTAATGTAATAGCTTAAGTGCTGATTTGAAGGCTTTTTTTTATCTTTTGAGAGTATTTTTGAAATGGAATGGTTCTTGTGCTATGTACTTTGTCTTTTTGGACTTTGCTGTGAAAGGAGAAATAATTTAAAGCTCATGATTAGGCAACATCAAGCTATTTTTGTAGCAAGGAAATCCGGATATTCATCATCTACAAATTTGACTATCTTTTAGCATTATAAGTAAAAAGAAAGGAAGTACGCGTATCTAATTTATTTCTGTAAAACATAGGATATTCTTTTTTGTAGAACATAGGAAAGTACATGTTGTGAGAATTTTCTGGGGATAAATCTAATATGTCTGACTAATGGTGGTTCTATTATTGAGTATTTTATCTCTAGCGTGTATCTGTAATTTTTTTTGTCTTGATGTTGCCTTGGTTATGCACTTATGCTAAGGCTTTTAGCCTTGTTGTCTTGAAGATTAACGCACTTTTTGCTTGTTACTGTATTACGAGAAAAGTGATTGTATATGATTGTTGAAGGTTGTCTTATGAGTTGTATGTATCTCAATAATATATAGGTGTTTTATTTGATCTGCCATTTCTAGTAGAAACTGATGTCCGAAAATTTGATGCATTCCTTCTGTTTTTTTGTGTGCATGAGGTGATATTCATTTGAACTTGTAACAGATTGAAGCTTTGGCTTTTCTTTGCTTATGTTGTATCCTTCGTCTCTCTAGCGGCATCAGTGGGCTTATTGATACAAGATTCAATTGTCAAAACTGGGCCTTCTGTCTGGGCAGGAACTGCAGGTGTCTTGCAGTGCGTGTTTGTTTTAATCAGGTATATTTTTGCGTGATTTATATGTTTCATATTGTTTGATGTAGGATTTTGGATGGGCAATTCGTGGCAAAAGAAAAACATTATTCTGTTCTTAAATCATCATGAAATTATTTTTTTCATCACTTATTCTGATAACTTGCTTCAATGATCTTTGACATAACTTGCTCTTCTTTCGGAGCATGTTAATGTTGGTTTTTCGTATGCTTTGTATTCTCGTTCTTACTCTTCTTTTTTCTTTACTGCATAGACCATTACTTGGTGATCACAACATGCACACAAGTCTGGAATTGGCATGCTGAGTCCTTTCAATTTTTACTTGCAATATCGTGTTTTTCGTGATTGATTGTTGTTGTTACTAACTCGTTTCTATCCAGCTTATGACTCGTGGTTTAACTAAAACTTGTTTCTTACAGCGGCCTTATCTATTGGACTTCACATTCGGAATGAATTCATGCAAATCAGTACATACACATTTGAGAGCTTGAATTTGCTAGTAGGGATTACTTATTTGACCTTGTGGATGAGATACACACTCATTGTACATGTTTATATACTGTCCAACCATATCGAGTTTCCCATCAATGGTAGTTTCTAATGGTCATCCCAGGCTTTTCTTGTAGCAACTTATAATCTATGCATCACTGATTCATAATGCTATACTTTGGGTTTATTTGATGTCTTTTGTCCAATGCTAATTCGGTTACCGTTAAATTATATTATTAAAAGAGTGACCATTAAGGTTGGAATGAGAACATTTGTCCTTGTAATAAAAATATGCCGCGCCTATATCATTTTTGGGACTTAAATTGTGAGAAGTCTGGCTTCTATAATAGATCTTAGTTTACTAAAATTGAGAGATAGTTAATACCAAAATAATGGAATCATAGTATAATAGTAATTGATTCAACTTGCAGACTTGCTAAATGAAAAGGGAATATAAAGATGATTTTATCTATAAATTGATATGGACGGTGGACCCTGGCAATCATTCTGGTTGCTCACTTTATATGGCTAATGAGATTTTCGCAAACTGGGAACAGTTCCCCCAGCATTTATAGATTTCAGTAATGAAAAAGCTTAAAATACGTGGTCATATTCATGTAACATGCAGTATTTTTCTACTAGCTGCCTCTATTTTTACAATAATTATTTTTCTGTTGCGCCAACCGAATACGCAACAGATAGTTTATGTTGTCTCATTATCATTCTAATTTTCCATCATTTTTAATATTCTCAAACAAAGAATACACTGCAAACGAACTTCTCAACGTTAGAGAATTTGAAGACATGTATCATTGTTTAGAAAGAAAGTTAAATTTACCACTTATTTGACATTATTATTCGTGAAATCAATACGACCTATGATTCAGTTATTCGTGCTGGAATTGGGCCTAAAAACCGAGAAAATTGCTCTAGCTTAGCCAGAGAAAAGTACATTAAACCGTCATCATGAACTAAAACTAAAAAAATATATTTTGATTTCTTTCGGTGAAATTGAAAAAAAAAAAAAACCATAAACCTTTCTTCCATGTAGAATCAAACCCTCTTTAAAAGAAAACAAAAGCAAAAAGATGCAATTTCGTTAGCATCTAAGATTTGCAGAACAAAATAGTTCCTATCCTACCCTCTCTTTCTCCACCAAAAAAAACCTAAAACGATTACCCTCTATCGGTAAGGTAAGATCGAGGCACCTGTGACTTATTGCCTATTTGCAAAATGTAAAGTTCCCTCCAAAAATCCACCCCTCCTCTCAAACTCATAAGCTTTCTCCAAACCAAAAGAGAAATCAGTAAACTAACTTCTGCCTTCAAAAATCAAATTACTTCCCATCTAGAGCACATCAGAATCAAATTTCCGGTTCGGGGTCAGAAGAGATTAATTCAGAAGAAGAGGCTCCAACAAAACCAGTAGTTGCAAGCAGCTTCTGCTGCATTCCTTGGCACACTTGCAGTGTTGGCTTCAATTTCATGCACTGCAAAAAAAAAATAATGTATAAAAATGCCATTTATCAATTGTAAGCAACAGCATCATCAAAAAACATGGAAACAACAAAGTCATAGCTCTAACCTCCAAGAAGAAACTATTTATTTCCTCCTCAGTAAGGAAATCATCCTCCCCAGACTTTTCTTCCCACCCGAGAGAACGGAGAAAAGCTTGCTCTTCATCAGAAAACCTCTGAAAGTCCTCGCCATTGCTACTCACCTCATTCCCGTTCTGAACAGCCTGACGACTTGAAGGATCGCTTCCTGTGTCCTTGTTTACTTCACTGGATTTCTCACTGGTAGGAGATGAAACAGCAGTGGGTGAGTCGGGGAGAGTAGTTGAAGTATTTGCCGAGGTTTTCTTCTTTAGAAGTTTAAAAAAATCAAGGCGGCTCTGGGTTTGAGAGGGAGAGGGCTTCTTTTCCACATTAAGCCCAGATATGAGATTCATGTTGGTTTTGCGCTCTCCAGACGAAAGCTTGGCGTTGTTTGGGCTCCTCAAAGGTGCTGCAGATGGAGCTGAAGGAGGAACAAGTAGAGTATTTGGCGCTCTGCTGGCATTATTTGGGGTCGCAATATCCTTAGGAGAAGGGGCTGCACCATTTTCTCGTGCTGGTTTGAGAACCATAAGCTTTCCGTGAGATGACTTTGTTGAATCAGGCTTGGTCAGGTGCAATGAAGACGGCTGCTGCTGCAGAGTCTTAGCAGCCATAATAGTCATCTCACCAGATCTGACTACTGTTTTGGACTTTAACTTGTCAGATGAACTTAGGACCTGAGCCAAAAAAAAATTTCAACTGATTACCACAAAGAGTGAAGATGAAGAACAGAAGTACCACAAAAGTAAAAATCTATCACTATTTCCTTTCACTTTTGAGCACGATATAACTATAGAAGTAAGGAACTAAGTAGAGAGAAAAGAAAACCATCCTAATGACTAGAGTAGAGGGGTATCACAGCAACTCATTCATAATCTTATCACACGTCAACTATTTAAGCGAATGGTAGATGACATAAATGCCTATATAATATGAATTTCAAAAGCACCAGAAAAATTCTCCAAACATCACAAAATCTCAAGCTCAAGGATAAAAAACCTCCATAATAAAGGAAGTTCATTTAGTCACAGTAATAAGAACTATTTAGCTGGCATGCTAGCTGCTTAGATAATAGTTCAACTGCACACCTAAATATTAAGTTCTTGTATCATATGTTCAAAAAGTTAATTTAAAAATTAAGCCGACACCATTACAAATAATTAAAACTTCAATAGAATCCAGAAACAACAGCCTAAACACCAACCAGTAAACATATCTAATAATCGACATAGACCAGAGGCTCAATATATCCAAACTTGATTCTCTAGCCAAACATGACTAACGCCATGCAATAGTCTAAATATTCATACGAATATAGTTAACCATAGTTTCAAAATGACCATCTTGAATATCAGTAGACATTAGAAAGCCAGTGAGCAACCAACATGATCCTATAAACAATTTGGAATCCACCATAACATGATAGCAAAGCAACAAAAATTCATGAAATTTTCATACCCCCTACAAAGAGTAAAATAATTTACACAAACTCAATTCGTATGAAATTTTAATTACAATTTTTCAAAACCTACCATGGGAATGAAACTATGAGTTTTTATGAAAGAAGAAAATCTAATGTTTTTGATTTGGAAAATTATTCCATAAAAAAATCCTGCATTAGTATATCATCTATAATTGTCACAATAAGATAGTAAATAATAAGCTAAGCAAAAGATGGAGGATAGACCATCATTCATTATCAATCCCAGATCTGAATTAACTGACATCCCAGTGTAAGCAAAACAGAGTCATGCAATTACAACTTAAATTGGACAAGTTAAAGTTGAAAAGCTTATATTGGAAAAGGAATCTTCCACTTAATTGTTCACGGGTACAAAATTGCCAGAACAAATAAGCTGAATGATTTTTCAAAGCATTTTCCTCGATTGTTCACCCACACATCAACAAAAAGATAGAAGAAACCTCAAGTACTTTAGTTTAAGATAAGAAATTTCACAAATAGGCTGATGAAAAGAGCAATTTTGCAAGCAAAATAAAATTTGTCAGACAAGCTCATCAAAATGCAATAGCCATAATCAGAAGAATCACATACATGTCTCACTCATAACCTAATTATGTGTAACTAAATACTGGAAACACTACATAATATTATTCAGATTTTTATTTTTGAAACAAAGGTAGACACAAGAAAGCATCCATCACATAGCATGTTGAAAACATTAAATAACAAATTAATCAAAGGGTAAAGACAGTAACAATATGGCATTGTGACATACAACCTAGAGCATATAGGTCACTCAGTAGCAGTAACCAAATTTACAAATTACAAGTAAGAAAAAGTTTCAAAATCAAATAACTATTACCGAACTCTTAGGCATTGAAGGAGTCACTGGTATTAATTGCCTTGATTGCTTAATTGCCAACTCTTCAAGCCTTTGAGTTTGAACAGACAACTGCAGGACAGATTATATAACACCACATTAGACAAAGAATTATTATATAATGCATACACAAAGAAAAATGTCACCTACTTTACCTGCGGGGCAGCACGAGTTTTTGATGGAGCCTGAGTCAATGCTTCAGCCATATTTAGACCATGCATTGCATTTGCAGCCCCAGATGCAGGGATAGGTAGAGATTGGGAGGCAGAAACAGAACCAGTGCTATTGATTCCAATTATTGGCGGCACCTCTGCCAGAGCTGAGGTCCATCCTTCCCCACCAATTGCAGAACTCCCAACAGGTAAGCTTTGGACAGCTGTGGTCAACCCAGGAGATGACACCCTTCCAATATCAGGCACCCCTTGCCTTTCTTCACTGCCAAGAGATGGAAAATCCTTTTCAAAAACTACCTTCTGGATGCTAACGCCAGCACTTACCCCAGATATCAAGCCATTGCCATTTGCATGATTGCTGCTACTTCCATTTTTCAGATCAACAGCAGCAGATCTTCGGGGCAATACCTCAACCGGTTTCCTAGACACCATAGAATGAGAACGCCGCAGACTATCCTTTTCACTCCTTGACAATAAGGTTCCGAAAGGTTCATATACATCATGATCCCAATGGTCTCCGAAGTTCAGCCTATCTTTGTCCCTTTCTCTATCTTTATCGCGCTGACTTCTACTAAAGCTACTATATGCATGTTTGGCAGAACCATTGCTCGAACTTCTACGAGAATTGGACGAAGAAGTCCGATCGATAAAAACAGATCGAGGTGAATCAAAATCACTAGTGCTCTTAGAATTTCTGTTTCTAGTGTGATGTGCCGATGACGATTCATCTGTAATATATACAACACATTTACAACCCAAGAGCGATGCTAGAGTTTGAAGTAATATGATTAATGTCCAAAGTAAAAATAATAAACTATATAGTAAATGGGGTATGCAAATGGATGATTACCTGAGTGAGAAGAAGATACAAAGTGTGGGGCTGAACTTCCACCCCCTGAAACACTTCCAGAACTTCTCAGCCATTCTGGAACTAATGCAGGCTCACTTCTTTCCATAAGGATCAACAGTGAACATCATCAGATTTAACAAGGAAAATAAAAATATTTCCTCCACCTTCTCTGACCCCTCCTAACAAGAATATAGTCTCGTTCTGAGAAAAATAATATCACCCCCCTTCAAGCACTAGCACTATTACCCAAACTCACACCAGTCACCAACAAATATCCAAGGCAAGCGGCTGAAAAATCAGTATCTCATATATTGTGTTTTTGCTACGAGTAGAAATGTGGATAAACGCAACAGATTGTTCCTCCAAACGCAAATTCAGAAGTAAGTACAAATGCGAATTGCAATGGGAAAACAATAATTTAGGGTTCGTATTAACAAGGAACAATTGACATCAAAATCCCACCTGTCTCTCTGTCCCTCTATATCTCTATGCCTCCATCTTCGATTTAAGATGGATTAGCAGCCAGCAAACGAAAACACACTCAATAGACCATCATCCCCCAATTAAAAATCAAGACGATATTCAAAGGGCCAGGGAATCTGGAGACGAAAATGGAACAATAACAACAAATTTGTACCAGACAAAGTTCACGTCATCAACCAGCAACATCCGTGGGAAACCCTAAAATACAGATATATTGGGCGTCAAAAGGCCAGAACAATAATAATGTGCACAAACAGAAACCCTAGTAACACACATGCGCCATCTATCAGTATAACTACAGCGTTTTAGGGTTTAAATACATAATCAACAACAGAATTAAACTAATTGTTCGCAAAAATGAGAAATATAAAAAAATAAACAGCCAAAACGAATGAAAAAGACGAGAAAATAACCAACCCTAGCGCGCTTAGGATTGAGAGACTGTTAAAGCCGAGAAGCGTAACTGTTTCAATTAAAGCTTTCCAAGTGTTGATTATTCCAAATCCAAAATAAATCGTTTCGAGGCAGAGAAAAATCAGAGTTCTATCTAATTGATCGAGAAAGCGAGCGTGTATGCAAAACGAAATACGTAATGCAAAAGTTTTAAGGTTCGAGATTTTCTCGAGAAAGGGACGAAAAATGGAAAATTAGGGTTTTGTCGATGCAAATGAAGAGAGAGGCGTGTCTGTTAGTTATGAGTTCTGAAGAATGAAACGTATGAAGAACAGCTTTCTCCTTGCTTCTCAGAAAATAAAAATCTTAATTTTTTAAATGATTTATGTTTATTTTTTCATATTTGGTTGATAATTTGATTAATTATTGTTTTATAAAATTATTTTGACAGAAAAATTAGGACGAAATTAAATATGCTTTTATTTGGATGGTACTTAATAGTAACATAGTTACTAAGATAAATAAGATTATTAATGTATTTTTTTTTTTATTTGTGAGTCATTGAGAAATGATTACTTTTTTTGTTATTTGGAAGTTAGGAAGTTGAATCATTCTTTTCATTTTTCATTTACCAAATTTCATTTTGAAGATTTATAGTGTTTTTTTTGCAAATCCTCTTCCCATTTTCCATTTCACAAATTAAATTTATTTTAAATAATAATATTTAATTATTAAACTAAAAAAATAACAAAACAAAAATTAAAGACAATAAAAAACTAAAAAATAATATTATTTTATTCAATTCCGCAAAAACGGGGAATGATTATGGGGAATGGTCAAATCCAACCATTCCCCGTATGGTATATCCTCGAAATGGGGTTTCCTAAATATGAGGAATGAATCATTCCCCGTTTTAAGTTATTAAATAAAATATTATTACTTTTTAGAGAATTGAATAAAATAATTTTACTTTTTATTTTTTTTATTGTTTTTAGTTTTTGTTAGTTATTCTTTTTGTTAATTTAATAATAAAATATTATTATTTTAAAGTAAAATTGATTTAGGGAATGGAAAATGGGAAGATAATTGGATAAAAGACACTGTAAATCCTACAAAATGAGATTTGGTGAATGGAAAATGGTTGGACTAGCTCTAACTCATGCATGCTGAGAACTTTGCAGTTGGATAGACAGTGGGGTTCCCAGCCCACTCAACCCATCCGACCCATTTGTTAAGTTGGGTTTGAGGTTAGGGCGGAGCCGAGTCGAGTCAAGTTTTAGCATGTTTGTGTTCATTTGTTTACTTTTTAAGTAAATTAAAGCATATCCCTTTTTTAGATAAAATATTTTTACTTTTACAATGTAATAATATTTTTGTTTTCCTTATTTATTAAATTTTGATTTTTGTTTTAACTAACTTTTTCCTTCTCCATAAAAAATGTCTCTTCTTCTTCTTCTTTGTGATTCTACTTCTTCCTCTTGTCTATGCTTCTTTTTCATTTTTTTCTCTCTTCATCTCTCTATATTCTTCTTCTTCTTTGTGGCATTTTCATCTTATTTCGTTTCATCAGTTCGATCATGATTTTCATCAAATTTTGATTTCGTCGAGTTTGTTCTTGTTACGTGAGTTTTCTATTTGTTATTTTCCGATCCCTTTTCATCTTTTTCTTTCTTTTTTTTTTATTTTAGATCGTGGTTTGAGTTTTCCTATTTTGGATCGTTATTTGAGTTTCAGACTTGGATTTGCGATTGAGTTTTCTATTT
>CATIWQ010329869.1:0-18011 GCA_949673415.1 Euphorbia schlechtendalii | reverse complement strand
TTCTTTAAAGAACACAGCCAAGAAACCCAAGAAGATTCAGCTTGGCATTTCGTCGAACAGCTGGTCTGCAAGCTTGAGTGTTGCTGTTTTTTCGCAACTGGAGGGGTTATGGAGGGAAAAGGGGTTGGAGCCGCTGAAAGGGGGGGCGGTGGAGGGTGGAGGAAGCGGCCAGGAGGCTGGACTGGCCAGGGCGGGGCAGCGGTGGAGGGAAGTTTATGGATGGCTCCCGGTGATGATTTCCGCTTATTTAATTACGGAGTAACTATTGTTTGACTTCAAAATGTTTATTTCATTTATCTCTCCTCTGCAAAATTTGTGTTAAGATACAATCATTTTCTTTTAAAAACTATTTTCATATTTTCGATTCTATTCTAAATTTTATAAAACTTTTCATATATATTTTTCAATAAGGAAAACATGACAAAAAATTATGGAAGTTTATCACTACCACCTAATCCACCTCTTCACCCACACTACCCGTCAACACTAGTTAACTCACCAATAAAAATGATAATTTGGTTGTGCATCTCAAATTAACGCTATTAACAAGTGCGAATAACATTTATTAGATTTTGGTTGAGTAATTTTTCATCTTTGAAATTTCAATAAATACGAATTTGTGGGTTTAAACCTCACAATTAATAAAATTAATAAAATGTCACCTTATTTATTAAAAATCAAATACTACCGATTAATGAGATTAATAAAAAGATATTGTCGAGTTTATACTTATTGATAGAAAATGTGTTGATTAAATTTAAGAATTTGACGTGTTGTGATCTGGATAGTGGGAAGCGACCGCAACTTAATGGCAAACCCCACCTTCCCTCAACAAATTACACTGGCATATAACCATAAACCTTCACTTATTGTCCCAATTATTTAGCTTTATTGTATTAACAACATATCGTAATAAACAACAGTTACAATAATATATTAATAAATATGTTTTTAATTGTTTGGATCACGTATGGATTGGACTTGCACCCACATTGTCCAAATCTATCAACGATAGCTCCCGTAATAATTTTGAAAATTACAAGCCTTAACACCATAAAATATAGTGAATTTCTTACTAAAGTTTTTCCGCATTAAAAAAATTCTGACGTCAGCATTACTAACTGAATTATTTTATGATTATTTTGTTAGAAATGTGATGTTATCTCACATTGAATATATTGAAAGTATAATAAATAGAATATAACTTGAGTTTACAGGCCTTAACAAAAAGTTAATTAATTTTGTATTTGATAGATTCAATCTCACTTGTATGTTAAATAAACTATTAAGCTCGACACTCTGTAGATCCACGGATTCTCTACATGTTCAACCAAACTAAACATATTGCTAACTGAACAAAAACCGAAATTGAAGAAGAGAAAAGCAAACTTTATTTATTTAGGGTCAAATACATCATTATTCCCCGCCAACTTGGCTCCAATAACCGGATGGCACCTCCAACTTGCAAATGGAGCAGATACCCCCTTAGCCTCCTCAATTGCAGGAGTCAAAATCTGGTTGGTCTGAATTTTCAAATATGTCATTTTTTATTTTTATCTCTCCAACTTGAAGTTGACACGTGGCATCAAGGGGGGTAAACTGGTGCATTTTTTACAAGTTAAGGGGGTAAATGATCCTTTTGAAAGTTGAGTGTGGCATCCGGCTTTTAGATACAAGTTGAGAGGGATAATGATGCATTTTGTAGAAGAAGTGGAACAGATACAAGAGCTGGAGAAGGTTTATATGACAGCTTTCTCCAATTTTTGAACTTACAATTTAGCCCTTATGTACAACGGCTATATTTATAAAACTATAACTACCTTATATAACTTATTTATACAAAGTATAAAACTACACCAAACCCATTGGTGTAATCTATGTTTTAGCATATTTGAGACTTTAAAAGTAAATATGTATATATATATCTCTGTGAGGTTTGAGCTGTCGAATCAAACACAATCATATATTTTTAGGGTAGTTTGCTAGCAATTTACTCCTTAAAATATGACTTTTCAAAGAATTTATATAATTGTGAGATGTTCATTCTGCCTTTCCGTGACTTTGAAATTTTTTTTTTTTATTTTTTTTTTGACAACCCTTTAATTTTTTCGAAGCTCTCAAAGGGATTAGAACAAAACGTATACCAGAATTTGACATTAATGATAATCTGCACAAATCATTAATTATTCCTATATTTTGAAAGTATGGGCCCAAATGAGATCATATATAATGATAATTAGGCATAATTATAATATAGTTTATAGACCCTAATTGGTGCAAACTAATAATGTTTGGGCATCATTACCCTGTTTCTTTTGTTTCTTTAACAACTAATGAAAGAAAACAGATATAAACTATACAATACAGTTGTAGGAAAATTTTGATGATGTTGTCATCATATATTTATTTTAAATACATTAAGGGACGTTTATGAATATATGGAAGATGTATTTGTTATAATAATTTTAAATGTTTGATTACCACTATCTTTCTTTATTGTGGAGATGATATCTAGAATAGACTCCAAATGCACTTTCATGATTTAATCTGATAATTAATTCTTAATTACGAACCATACAAGATATTTGTCCTTTAATTAATTATCTAGCTTCTTCCCTATTTTAAGCATATTTGATTACAGAATCCTGTGCTCCCATTCTTAGGGACAATCAACTTTTTATAATCGAGGTCATATTTGGGATATTGCACGTTACACCCGGAAAATACAATAGAGCAAAATAAGAACATAAAAGGCAATGAGTCTATAAACATATGCAAATAGACATACATTTAACCATGGATGAAAACAGGATTGACAATCCGGTTTTCAATTTGTATTTAAAACTAGACTGTCAGTTCAGTTTTTCAGTTTGTTTAAATACATAAAAATATGAAAAAGAAATGATAGTTGAGGGTTCACCATGAGCAATGACCATGCGACAGACTCTCAAATTTGATGACATGTTTTTTTCTTTGAACTCTTATTATGCAGGTCCCTTATCATCCAGTAAAGTCGTAAATCTTGATCTATCAATATGGAAAAAATTTTATTTGTTATCCCACCGAGCGTGATTTTGGTCCTTTTATACCTGATCTCATCCTCTTTTTTTTTGCCCGTCGCCTTTGGCCTCTATAAACGATGTATGATTTCTCTTTTTGATGTTCCGGCAGCTGGTTTATTCAGTCTTATCCTTTAAAATATTGCTGGTGTTTTTTATGCAAGATAAGGCCTGGTTTAGTCTCTTCTCGCACTTCTTTGTCTATAAATAAAGAAACTGTTTAAAAATTATAATTAAACAATGATAAGCCTTGATGAGACAAATAAAAATTAGGTTGCAAAGACTGATAAACAATTATAAGAAGTTAAAAAAAGCTCAAACTCAAGAATGTCATATAACTGTATAAAAATGCAGATCATATATAATTCTAGCACAAATTATTTTCCTAAAAAACGAATTTAGTTTAGTATTAAAAAATTTTTTAATATGTACTCTATTCAATAATGACCATCTAGATACAATACGAACTAAAATTATGAAGTAGAATTGGATGAGTTATTTTATATTTAAAGACATTGTAGAACACAAGTACATGTGAAATTTTGATGCAGAACAAGTACAAGTACAATATAAGTAAAAATGAAAAAGGTATGTTGGCTTAGCCAAGTCAAGCCGGATTAATAAGCCAAAGGAAGGTATATCCTATAAATTAGGTAAAAGGATTTTTGGGATGATGTAAAGTTGCTTTGTCCTTGACTATCGAACCTCAAATTTCATTCCAAAATATCGATACATTTTGGGTCCTTTGATATAAAATATTTATTATTCATGATACGTAGATGTCTGCAAATGGTTTGGTGATCGAATTATCGAACCGAACCAAATCGAAATATTAATTTGGTTCGGTTATTTTAAAAATTCGGTTTGGTTCGGTTTGTAAAATGTTGATATTTCGATTATTCGGTTCAGTTCGGTTTTTGTGTAGAAAAAATCATAATCATCGAACCGAATATATATAAACATATAATAAAATTTTATTTTAATATCACACCCTTATTTCTCTTCTAAAAAATACACTTTTATTCTTTTATGTATCTCTAGTAAATCATTTAATTCATAGTAATACTTATATTGGATGTGCATTTTGTATTTTAAGTATTTGAATTTAAAATTTTTGTTAATTAATTTAAAATGTCAGTTTAATTCGGTTTTTAACCAAACCGAATAATTTATTTTGGTTTGGTTAATTCGGTTTTGAATCTTATTTAGTTTGGTTCGGTTAACAATATTTTACTTATTTGGTTTTCGGTTAATTCGGTTCGGTTTCGATCGAATGCACACCCCTAATGATATGTACAAAAATAAAGGTACTAATAATTTACAAATTTGTAAATCACAAGTATCAAAATTTGTGTTTATTAAACCAAAATACTAATGACTCGTTTGGTTGGTGGAATAGTTATTCCGTGGAATAAGAGAAAAATGAATGGAAAAAGGTAAAGTGTTTGCCTAGGACCCGTCGTCGGGATGGAATAGCTATTCCTAACTATCATACAACTCATGGAATAGTTATTCCCTTCTCGAGAGGAGAAATAGCTATTCCATGAGTTGTACGATAGCTAGGAATAACTATTCCATCCCGACGACGGGCTCTAGGCAAACACTCTTTCTTTTTCCATTCGTTTTTCTCCTATTACATGGAATATCTATTCCGCCAACCAAACGAGAACTAAGAATTATGCTAAAAATATAATGCAACTATTGAAAAAATTGTGCTCAAATACATCATCATCCTCCTAAACTTGGCTCAGAAAATCAGATGTCACGATCAACTTTTAAAAGAACCAGTAACTTGGTAAAAATGCATTAATTTGCCCCCTTAACCTCACGTGTCAACTTCTGACTGGAGAAAGAAAAATCAGAAAATGACGTCTTTAAAAAGTCAAACCAACCAGATTCAGATAAGTGGCGCTGAAGGACTAACTAGTTCAAAATTACCAACTTAAAATGGGTATCTGGAACTTTTATAACTTCATGATGGCTTTCAGTTTTTCTTAACCAAGTTTAGGGAGATGTTGGTGCATTAGTTCAAAAATTGTCCATGAATCACATATTAAGGTATCACTAGGTAGTCGGGAACTAGAAAGCCAATTTACTCCCTTTGCAAGTACTATTATTTACTCCCTCAATTTTAAAATTAACAGTCACTTTAGGATTTTAGAAAATTTTCAAAATAACTGTGATTTTAGGATTTCAATACACACTTTTAAAAAATTTATTCATTTTACCTTTATTTAATGCACATTGAAAATGACAAAAGGAATAAAGTAACCAATTAACTTTCAAATTAACAAAAGTAATATGGGTAAATAAGTATTTTTATTGCTCTAATTAACGTCGTCTTGGTATTGACAAACAACTTAAAAGCGATAAATATTTTGAAATAAAGGGGGTATTGGTCATTTTTTTTATTTGTAAAAATAAATTATCAGATAATTCTGATAAGTAAATCTTTCAATAAAGTAAATAATTAGCATGACATATTATAAATTTGTAATTGTGTTCATGTATCATATATTTTGTACCAAATTTATGAAGGAAAGGTTCTTCTCATATATTACTTTGTTGTGTAAATTATCGTTTAGTTATTAAGAATCATCATTTTTTCCAAGCGCAAACTTTGTTCCGAGATCCATTTGGTTTATCATAGTTGGTGACAGTTTTTTTTGAAACATCTTTAAGTAAATATTTAATGACTATTGCAAAAAACTTTGGTTATAATCTTATGTACAAAATCAAAATGTAAAATTTGTAAACACTCGCTTAATATGAAAATCTATGTATAATTTAGTAGCTAGTAGTAGAGATGGTGGGCAATTGAGAATTTTTTGAATTTTTTGATATCAAATGTACCAACTTTCTATATTTGTTTAGCATTGCTTTTAAGTTTTAACCATTTGGACGAAATTGTTTTAATACCAAGGAGAAACAATTTGGAACTGGGTGGCACACCACACATAGGCACATAGCATCGGTAGGTAGGGCACTTGTTTGCATATAAAAACAACGTGAAGAAACTGCCATTTCTAGCCAACCAACTTCTTAGTGGTTCTGTTTTGTATGATTTCTCAAAACAAACCCACCAATTAATTTTCATGCACAAACACACTCTCTCTTATTATAAAAATCACCCACCAACAACAACATCAACCAATTAACCCCCACAATCCCACAATCTCCCCCCCTCTCCCCCTCTCTTCACTTCTTTGCAACTTCCATGGCGACTTTTCAGGTCTAATTACCAAGTGACTCTAAATTAGTGGGCTTATTTTCATCTTTTTGATTTTTATGCTTTTGGGTTTCTCCAACTTTGTCCCTTTCTCTAAAATCTCAAAACCAATTACATGCCTTTAAAAAGGGGAGAGGAAATTAGATTTTTGCTAAAGAGCAAAACTACAAAAAGCCTTGTATTTTGTTCACTGGTGGGCAGTGTCTGGTGTTAGCACGTCTGGTCTCTTGACCATGACTCATCACTCTCTCTAAATGTCTGTTTGTGTTTTAATGGATTCCTTTTTCAGTTTCTGGGTTTAACAAAGATTCAGTCTTTTCATGGTAAGTTTTCTTCTAGTTGATTTTTCTGTTCTGGGTAATCTGTATGAATTTGTAGTTTTGTGTTTCCGTTGGTTTTTGTGCGGTAGAAATCTGGATTTGTTAGCTCTAGACATGCTTTAATGGCGGACATAACCTCAATTTCAGCTCAAATTAACAAATTAAAAAAACCCACTTCAGTTCCAAGATTGTTCACTTTTAAAAACTACTCTGAATCAGCTGATTCAGTGATGAGTCCAACTTCAATTCTTGATTCTAAACCCTTCTCCACCTTCAAAAACCCTTTCTTTTCCGACCCGAATCCATTATTTAAAATCCTAGATTCGGATACCCGGCGGACATGGGACAACAAAGGAATTGGTCTGGGTATAGTTGATGTTCTTGAGGATGACAGTTCTGATACTAATTTATCAAAACCCGAAAGTAGGATGGTTCTATTCGGATCCCAATTAAAGATCCAAGTCCCACCTTTACCTCCTTCACTCAATTCACCAACAGAATCCCCGAAATCCCCAGCTGATTTTGGGATCAAAACAAGGAATTCTCAACTGGGTCATTCTTCTTTTTCTTCTTCCTCTGTTTTATCTCATTCTCCAGTTAAGAAATCAGCGAATACGGGTATGGATCTGAATTCGAGTCTTTCTGCAATTGAAATGGAGCTTTCCGAGGATTATACTTGTGTTATATCTTATGGTCCTAACCCCAAAACTACTCATATATTTGATGATTGCGTGATTGAAAGCTGCTGTGGAATTGTTGAATTCTCTGCTTCAAAAACAGAGGATTCTACTGAGATTTCAACTGATGGGTCAAGCTTTTCTTCAGACGATTTTCTAAGCTGCTGTTATTCTTGTAAAAAGAATCTTGGCCATGGCCAAGACATCTATATGTGCAGGTTTGTTTGATTCAATCCAAATTTCCCATTTTGGTAACTCTTCAATTTCTTTTTTTTATATATAGGTAACATAATAGTGTGAATTACATAGCCTTATGTGTGACGGATTTACGGGTTTAGTATGGGGCGTAAACCCGAATTTTAGGTCTATTAATGGTTTTGATTGTTGTGATTTGCAGGGGTGAAAAAGCATTTTGCAGCAGGGAATGTAGGTAACAAAAAGTGATGTTAGACGAGGAAATGGATACTAAAGATGTCGATGGAACTTGTTAGTGACAATTTTGGTCAATTTCTGTAGCAGTTTTATTAGCTTCTCATAAAAAAGGATCTTAATCCAATTTTCATGATCAATTTAAAACCACAAAAACAGAGTCTTTAATCATAATCAAATTAGGATAACGTTCTTGTATCCAGTTTTGGAATCCGTTCATAGCTAGATTTTTCTATCTAGTACTTTATTTAGAGAAGAGAGGCTTTGAGGAATGCTGAAGTTGTCTTTCGTGTAACCAACATGTTGCAGATTCAAGCTGTGTGTACTCTGTTTTTTAATTTTTTTTAAAAAAGTTGGTGTTATGATGATGTATGATTTAAGCTTGGTATTATCCTTCTTTCTAATTTTTTACACTGATTATCTTGTGACTAAAGCACATAGGATCAATAAGCTCCCTTTTTTTAATCTATTGATTATGTGATTTTACTCATTTAATAATCCATCAATTATTGTGATTATCAATTTTGTAATTTAACTATACCTCCTTATCAAAATGATGCCAAGACTGATTTGCTTTTGACAAACTATACCATAGAGTTTTTGTTCATATCGATTGAGCTTTTGATTGTTCATTTTTTCGAACAATTTGTTTTTTCCAAAGAACTTCGTGCGCGACTAGGTTCGCCCAACCATATACTCTTAACCATGCTTTTCATTTAGGGTGAGATCAAATTATGTCTCATTATAAAAAAAAAATTATTATGTCTCACGGCAATAGATGTAATAATAATTTGTATATTTTAATTAACAACCATTAAAAGTAAGTTTGAGATTGTTTGTTCCTGTTTCTCATAAGTTTTCTCAAACAAAATATGTAAGAACATGTTTTCTATTAAAAATCAAACAAAAACAGCGTTGAAACCGTAAAAAGCAATGTGAAATGCACCATGGTACTTTCACATTAACCTAAAGTGATTACTATTGTGGATTTTGTTAAATGTGAGATTAATTTTGTATTCTCTCTATGAAAAAAGATGACTTTTGGAGTTCAAAATGGGGTAGCTT
Organism: Euphorbia schlechtendalii; assembly: GCA_949673415.1. NCBI lineage: Eukaryota > Viridiplantae > Streptophyta > Magnoliopsida > Malpighiales > Euphorbiaceae > Euphorbia > Euphorbia schlechtendalii. The sequence goes on along the minus strand of CATIWQ010329869.1, from coordinate 9,232 downwards.
TTGGAAACCAGAAACAAAAGCAAAGCATAACATAAAGTATATGGTTTTGATTCTTTTCAAGTACTCAAGTATTCCACAACAATTTAAATATTAATTTGTTTCTTTACTTTGCCACTTCAATGTTGAAAATCTTTTGTGTTTTCGTATTCTGAATAGTTGAGAAAATGTAATGATTCATCTTAAGGTCACGGTTTTGAGTTGCATCAAAAGTGAAAACAATTGTTGGAAAAATATTATTTTCTATTTGAGCTCATTATCAAGTTGAATTCAAAAAATGGGTAAATAATTTAATCTCCCTATTATTACATTACCAACTTCCTGATTTTTTTTAACATAACTTATATCTCAATTTAGTTTGTTTTCATTAAACTATTACCTCATTCTGTTAACTTTTATAACTTTTCCATCCAAATAGATTTTTTTTTGACAAAGTTACCTCCCTAACTTGAAATAAAATCTGTTATCCTAACATTGAGTTTAACACGTGTCACAAAAAAATCCAAATTAGCCTAACCTCACTTAACTTCAGTTAACGTTACTAAAAAACGTCTTTGTTATCTTTTCATCTCAATCCGTAAGGATGTGTTTGGAAACAAATGTCATAAGAAAATGAAAAGAATTGAATTGAATTCATTAAAGAGAATTCAATTGAATTGGTTTCGTATACAAATTCATTTGTTTGGAAACTTCATTTTATATAAAAGAATTAAATTGATTGTTAACTAATAAATTTAAACATTTTTTCAAAATAATTTATATAAGTATTTTAACTTCTTCAACTCAAAGTATATGAGAAGCGAAAATGGTGAAAATAATATTCAAATGTATAATTTAAATGAATTTTTTTGAAATCTTGTAACTTTTTATAAGATTTCAAATCAATACATTCACAAGAATTCGAATCTTGCATGATTTAAATTTTATCGATATTTGTTTGATTCTAAATAAAAGAATTTGATAAAGTGAATTCAAATGAATTCAAATGAATTGAATTCTTTCAAAATGCATCCTTTGAAACACACCCTAAATCATCCAATTGTTAGCTTTCTTCTTTGCTCTTTGAACTCTCTTCATGCTAGAGCTTCCCTTGAACGGGAACTGGGGAGAAAAGGCTCACTTTTTTTGAGTGAAAGGAAATAATTAGATTTTACTCACCATTTACCATTGCAAATTAGGATCTGGCTTTGATAAATAAACACAAGCGATATCACAAATACATAAAGCATATGAGAAATGGTCACTGTTAAATCCCCAAAAATTTCAACAATAGCCAATAATGAAATTTCCAAGAGAAATCACAATCCCAAAATGCATATTTCCAATGTCAGGTCCCATGAACCCACATTATAAACAAAAAATTACACAACCGATGGCCCAAACCAATCAAAAGAATGGAATACGAATACAAAAAATGAAACAAAAGAATGCAACAGAAGCTTGCGATCTGCAGTGATTGGAGAGCCAATATTCAAAATCCTCATCAAATTGCACTTTTTAAATCTTCTGCCCCGTCATTACAAAATATCTGCAAAAGAAGAAGAAATCGATTTTATAGTGGAGAAGAAGAAACTGCATAGACATATTTTGGTGAGTTAACCAGGATGAAACTGACGTTAACTACAATTAAACGGGTTAAGCTGAGAAATAGGTAAGGGAACATAAAATTTGAGACAACAAATTTTATTCCTACTAACTTGATTAAAAACAGCAAAATATGTCATTTAGTTAAAATTTCAATTTCACACACAAAAATGAGAAAAATTTGTACATGTTGTTCGTCATATATCTCAATAAACATTGATAATCTCTTTATATTATAATAAAATTACAGAAGAGGCAGTACAAAAGAAGGGGTTATTTGGGCAATATACTTAGCTTCAAGCTCACATCGTTAAAGTTAAGAGAGAAATTATACTGAGAACCGGTCTTCTGCAAATTATCGACACGCAATCATCTTTTATTATAATAATATAAAAGTTGATTACGTGTTATTCATCTAACGTGAAAGGTGCAAAGGACCCGGTTCTTATTATAAAATTCTATCTCTTAAAACAAACTAAAATCCACGTCATACGACCGTTGAAGATTCAAAATTCAAACTCTGTGTCATCCGATCCCCACTCACTCTAAAACGGAATTACAGAACCGAAAAAGAACAAAGAAATCAAGCAAAAAGATGAAAGCAGAAACATCGTCTTCCTCGAATTCAACTTCTACAATGGAAGAAAGAGATAGCTGTTACTATCCTGGATGCAGAAAAGACGCCAATTGCAACTGCGAAATCTGCTTAGCCAGCATCAATGCCACCCTTGATCTCATGCCTCATAGCATCCAAAAATCTTCGCTTACCAAGCTTTCTTCTTCTCGCCCCAATCTCCAACGGACTCCTGTATCTTTCACCCCTATTTTGTCCACTCCGAAATCAAATCCACGTCCCAAATTAGAATCTCCAGATCTCAAATCAACCGCGAGATTGGATTTTAGCAAGAATTTGGAGGTGAAGAGAAAGAGAGACTGGAGGTTCGGCGGGGATTGTTTGAGGTTTTTCTTGGGATTAAGCTTGCTTTTTGCGGTGGAAATTGGATTCTCTTGGGGAATTTGTGGGGTTTTTAAGCCTGTGTTGTCATCTGAACTGGTTGTTAAAATTGGGGAAAATTCTAGGGTTTTGCAGGATTTTAGGGCAAAGTTAAGATTGGTTCAGATCGAGTTAAAGGCGTTTGTTGGTGATGGAAAGGTTTCGAATTGCAGCCATATGGAGTCACTATGGAGAATTAATCAGGTTTTATTGTACCCTAAATCATAATCTTTCCATTTAAGCATTTTAATGTTTATGATGTAATTTGAAAAGGGTGAATTTTTGCAGGAAGGTTTGCTCTTGAACTCGCGGTGCGTGCTGTATAAGTCAGCAATGGAGGAAGTAAGCATATGGGGATGGCCTTTGCAGACTTCTGGAATGCTCAAAACAGGATTTTCTTCGAAATCCTTCGTAGTATTATCAGGCAGAGTAACAGAGGTAAACTCCTAATTCCTCTACAACGGAAATCCCATTTATCTTTTTGTTCTTAGACACAACATTTAATATCTTTTTGTTGTTTACAAAAGTGGCCGAACGGAATGATTGGGTTCTCGATTAAAAAAGTCAACAATTCATGGAATCACAAGAAATGGGGAGCCTCAGTTGTTCAGCTTGATCCAAACACATGGATTCTGGAGTACAGAAGGAGCTCAACACTGGACAGCTCCAGTTTGTATTCGGTAATTGCAGAGCTTTTCAAGCATTGGATTTCAAGAGTAATGACAAGGTTGAAACAAGAAACCTGGTTCGTCTCTGTTATTGAAGAGGGATACAGTCAACTCAACGTGAAACACTATGGCAAGATCCCAACTTGATTGTTGTCTCCTTCCGTTCTCATTGCTTGTGAGAAAGGTTCTTCCATTTTTTTTAGCTCTTTTTTGAGTTTAAATACCAAGCTTAAACAGTTAATATTCTTGAAAGAATAGTCTAGAAATTTCATTGAATGACTAAATGACTGGTTTACTTGTGTTTTCATGTTAATTGTATATTGTAGAAAGCATAGTCTATATATGTTTCCATGTTAATTGTATATTCTGATATGTTACACCCTTTTACTTTCCTGTTCTCCTTTTTGTGGGAAATGAAATTCACTTCACATATTGCAATAGTAAATAATTTATGAAGATCCCACCTCCCCTGGAGAAGTTCTGGCAATAATATTTATGTCAATTGGATCCAAGTTCTGGTAAGTTTCACTAGGTTGGGTTCTGGATTATGTTTCGGATTGATGATCCTGCAGCTTATAACTTCAGCCATCTAATGGATACAACATTTAGCCCCCAAGCAATTGCCCAGTGAGTCTCTAACAATACATCTGTTAAAAGGTATATATTAACAGCTTAAAGTATTACATAATGAATATTGATGTATAGCTGATTTTCATTATAAGCCTTGACAAGTATAAATAACAGTTACACATTAGGCCTTTTTAGAATGTGGTTAAGTAATCAGATAATGAATAACCAAAAATTGTGGGATGGGTTGTTTATCCATATTATCATTTGTGGTATTCATCTGGTTATTGTACAGTGTAATATGTTGCCCAACTCATTATGTTTTGGGGATTCTATGGGCTTGGTTGAACCGGAGCTATATATTTATCACGTCAAAGGCAGACTTGACGGATTAGGCGTATACCACTTTTAGTCCCTATGATTTTTTTATTCATTTCCTGCATATTTACGATTTACCACCTTTATCCTCTGTTTCTTTCTTCTGTGATTCTTGATGGGGAACTTGATTGAATAATAAGCCTTGTTTTTGCTATTTTGTTATGGAATTGGTAAACTGAACTTTTTATATAAAACCATTTTCTTTTGAATCTACTTCTCCATATTGTAAGAGGATGAATTTACCGAGATGTAAACAAAAGATGAAAAAATATGCCATATTTTTCATGATTTCAGAAACTTGTATAGCTAATATGGTTATAATATCAAAACACAACATTCAATAAGAAAATTATATTAGAACAACTTGTATCTATTAGAAATTAATTAGATGTCTATTAAATATCAATGTATTTAGAAGTCAGCTCATGTACATTTAATAGAGTTCTAAAATAGACATCCAAAAGACATTTTATAGTCATCTATTAGACATCAAACCATCAAAGATATTTGTTAGACATAACATTTAGCTATTTCCTTACCCTTGCGCTGTAAAATGAAGCAAACCTTAATAATTTCTCGATTGCATGCACCCAACAACATGATTTTAAACGTATATGCATGTGCCGCGATCCGAAAAGGGGAATATCGATTATATCATATTTATACTCAAAACTGGGCATATTGATGAAATAAGGAGAAAAGGAAAGGAGACATACTTGGGTAAAAAAGAAGTAAGAAGCCAGTGTGAAAGAAGTCTAATTCGTTGGTAATAAATCACACGTACCAACTTTTCATTGCTTGCTATGCTATGCGTTTGCCACGTACCATCTCTTCCTAATAATCATACAGTAAAGTTTTATATGTTAAATTCCAAAATACACAATGTTGAGAATTAAAAAAAGGCGCTGAAGTTAGTTTGTTAGTTTCTGTAAAACAGCTCTATAAAAAGGGAAACGGTAGAGCTTAAACCTCACTTCTTTAATCAGCGCTTCTTAATGGTAAGCCCTTTTCTTTTGATTTCTGTATTGCTCTTCTTTATTCTCGTTTCTTACTTTTTCATATTTCACAGCTTCAATTCATTCTTCTGTCGATTCATTCCCAAGCTTCAATCAATTGTTTCTTCTCAAGGTAAGCTAACCGTTCCTTTTTCATATTTTCAGCTTTCGTTTCTGCAATTACTTAATTTCATTAGGTTCTTGGAAAAAGCCCTTAGGTTAGTTATTAGTTACCTTGAAAAACATAAAAAGAAAGAGTATTAGTACTTCTTTCACAAAATACGAGTATTTTGATGCTACTTTGATTCCTGAATATTGACTGCATTTTGTTGGATTTCAGTTCTTGGTTTAATAATTCTTTTATTTTGTTAATCCTGAGATGCTCGTTTTATGGATTGTTGTAATTTTTAAAATTGAGCTTGACATAAACCAGGCGTTTTGTTTTTTCTTGTTATTTTAGATGCTGTTGTTGTTTTTCCTTTGATAAATATTTAAGCATGAGATCCATTTGATTATATAAATGAAAATATTTAGAATGTAGATGTATTTTATTTGGAAGAAGCTGGCTGGCAATATCAATTCATCAGGATCTAGTTAGCGCACACACAGAGTCACGTTCTAATACTCATTTATTTCTTGAAACTTGCAATAAGATTGAACTGCTTTTGTTTTGTGAATCATGCGCTATGATGTATGTGGTAATTAAATATAAAGCTTCTTTCTGAAACTTTGTATGCATCAATACTAAATTCTGTAGCTATATTAGGCTAGAAGATTATGTATGTTGAGGCCTTTGACTGGCTTCGCTGTAATACATTAGTTATCAGAATCAAACAATTCGCGATTCGAAACGTACGATTCGGTTCGATTTACCCCTGAATCGATACGAATTTATGGGGCCTGTTAAATGATTTTCACATTTTGAAAATCCGGTAGATAGACGAACATTTTGTCAGTGCTACATGTTCATTAAGTGTTATACAAGTTCTTGTAATTCCCTTCTTACAGCTATATGTATTTTGGATGTTTACCTACAGATCATTGACCCCTTCTCTAGTTATTTTATTTTTCTCAATCAAATCTTTATGTCAGGAAAAAAAATAGAGGCAGATTACATATCGTTGCTATTTGATGGCTTTGGCAGATTACATATCGTTGCTATTTGATGGCTTTCCTAGTAATATGTTATTTTGTGAAACTTAGTTGGTATGTTCTAAAATTGATTAAATTAAACTGCATATCTTCTTCTGTACATGAATACACACCTATCCTAGTGTAACTGTTAAAAAATTTAAGGCTGCCAGTTGAAGTTGGACTTCAATGAAATTTCTCTCTACCTGCTAAACTTCTCTGATAAAATCGATTCACTGACTAATTTTGTATTTACAGATCTAACATCTGATAATCCAATTCTTTATCAAACTAACCTCGTTCTTCAGAAGATGAAATTTCAGTTATCCTTAACTCAGTTTAAAGCAACGCCATGCATGACTCAGTTGTATTGTGTTGTTGGTTTTGATTGTTATTTATCTGAGTAGTTTGTTTGCGGTAGCTGTATACCAAATGGTTTTCATGTTGCTGAACTTTTTATTTGAATTGTCCGAAAACACCAAAGTGTTCAAAAGTCGGTTGTTGCTACCTTCAAAGAGAATGGCAAGCACGGGAACAGGGAGAAATAAGCTGGCCATAAAGAAAATAGAGAACAAACTGCAATTGAAGAGCACTTTTAAGAAACGCCAGCAAGGCCTTTTCCAGAAAGTGGCTGACTTTTGCGCTTCCTCTGACACCATTGCTGCTGTCTTTACATTCTCTCCTCACGGCAGACCATTAAGCTACGGCAGTCCTTCTGTGGCTGAAGTCATTTCAGCATTCAACACACCACTGAATGAAAATAATGACGATACCCATGTTGTTGATTCTTCCAAAACTGAATCAGAGGCCAAACCAGTTTGCGAAGAATATTGGTGGGAGAAACCAGCAGCCGATATTGCGTTTTCCGATATCGCGGAGTTTGAGGAATCCCTGTTGGATTTTAAGAAAAATTTGATTTCGCGAATTGAAGAGTTGAGGACGAGAAAAGACGCTCCGCTGAATCTTTTCGTTTAATTTTGCCAAAGTTAAGAGTATAATACACCATAAATGAGCTGATGTAAAGAAAATATAAACTCTTTTTCAATGTCAATTCAGGAAACATAGACAGTACTTGACTATAAATAATTACGGCATTGATTGATTTTCAAATAATTTTTGACTGTACAGCTGCTGCTATGAGTTGATATTGGTAGAAAAAATTGCAAACTTCACTGGGTTCGAATCTGGATTAGGTTTCGAATTTTTCAAATCCTGAGACTATTTACTTCAATACGTACTTTGTTTCTTTCTTGTCAGTATTCTAGAGTATCGATTATTTTTCGTTTCCTTTTAAGTTCAGGTTGTAATGTTAATGACCATTTCTGTTTCTTTACAGATTTGTCATGTTTCCAGAGAGTTTTTGTGACGCTTAATTTGATCTAAACCATAATTAAAAGAAAAAGAAGAGGGAGATGAAAAACTTAATCTAAATACATTTTTCTTAGTTTCTTTTTTTTAGTGAACTTTCCGCCCAGATATGGTTGTATTGACATTACTTTGATTGCCTTGATTTGCCATCTTTGTGTTCTTGATCTGATAGTGTCGTTGCGAAACTTATAAATACATTTTTATTAGTTAAAATTGGTTCGGATGGTTTTTTCTTAGGGTAAATTTAAAAAAACATGCTATATAATTTCACTAGCAAAAAGTCACCTGCGGAATTTACAACCATCTGCAAAGAATGCTTTTTCATTGACACCATCTAAAAGATCGTCATCGCAAGGGTTATTATTGGAAAATTAAAATGTTATCCAAGTCCAAACCTAGTTGTTCTTGTCCAAACCTAATTCCAAACCTAGTTGTTCTTATCCCAACCCATGTTCTTCCTCATATCCACCGTTTACGATTATAAAACTTAAAATTGCTACAATATCTTCTTCTTCAAAAATAATCACTCTCTCTTCTCCCTTCTTTATCCTTTTCTTTTTCCAAACAAACAATTTTCGGTCGAATTCCTTGACTGCACCAAAATCTCCTCTGTCATCTCCGTCCACTTTACTACCTCAAAGCATCCAAGAAAATCGAGAAGCTTGTCTCCGAAATCTCCTCATTGACTTTGAAGGAAGATGCACTCTTGTTGATTTAGGACAAACTTGGAGTTTCGATTGCGGATTTTGCCCCTGCTACGGTGGCCGTTGCTGCTCCTGACGCAGTTGAGACTGCTCCGGCTATGGAGGAGAAGACGGAGCTTTGAAATTGCAAAAACCGTTTGATTTCATTTTGCTCTAATTTTGGGAAATCTGATTATGTAAATTTCAAAATGAAATTCTATAGTTCTTGATTTCATGTTGCTCTAATTTTTTGGCATTCTAAAGAACCCAATTTGAACCTTTGCCCAGATCTTGTTGTTTGATGAAACCTCTAGCAGCTCTGTTAATCTCCATGAAACTTAATTGATGAGGATTGTTTGGTAACATTGGTCTCTGTTTTGGGCAAAGTTTTTCCTTTTGAGTTCTTTTTGTGGGATCAGAAGCGTAAATCAAAGTGTTTGACAGGGAAAAGTGGATATTTTATTGAATGATCAATGTCATTTACTTATACCACTACAACTCAACTACTTGACTGATACTATGCCTATAAAATAGCATCAGATATACTTCAAAAAAACAGAAACAAATTTAAAGATAAATATTGACTTATTCAAATAACTATCAGCAGCTATCAAGTTAAATAAATCTAACAATCCTCCTTGACTTCATTGCTGCATACTCCAAGCTTTTGTCTGAGATATTCAAATCTTTCTTTAGGAAGTGGTTTTGTTAGAATATCGGCAAGCTGGTTCTCGGTCTTGCAATAAATCAACTTCACTTCGCCATGTGTTTGCACATCCCTAAGAAAGTAAAACTTTATCTTGAAATGCTTCGTTTTTCCATGAAACACAGGATCATTTGCAATTGAAATTGCTGCTTGATTATCAA
>CATIWQ010329808.1:0-14644 GCA_949673415.1 Euphorbia schlechtendalii | reverse complement strand
AAACCTCCACCACATGTTAAGGAGGTGGTATGCCTATAAATACCAACCTCCCCTCATTTGTAAGCATCAACCAAGATCATAAACACTCATATGCTCTAAAGAAGCATCACTCAAAGACATTAGCTCTCATTTGCCAAGTAGCATTTGTGTAAGATATCTTTGTAAAAGCCTCTATTGTGTAATAAAACACACTTCTTTGACCTTGCGTTCTTGCTTCCTTCTTTCATTCGCTAGCCAAGCATCAATCAAGTAAGGCTTACTTAGTTCTCTCCTAAGCAAGTACTTCGCGAGATCGAACTAAGGCCGCACGTATGCTAGGGAATCGATTAGTACGTGACAGGGCGGTTGCATCCCCCAATTTTTAGAAGCCTTGTAATCTTTATTTTTCGCATTTATTTTCCGTATTTACTTACTGCTTTGTGGATGGTTTATTATTTATCCTTGTGGATGGTTTATTATTTTTTCTATACGTGAATCATGCACATAAACTCCAAAAATGACCTAAGTGTGAATATGCACAATTAAGAAAATACGGTTTTCTATAGATGTAATTTAAAGTGATCCAATAAGAAATAAGCAACTTATCCCAAACCCGAATCTTTGTGTCTTAGTGGGTCATCCCCCGGACGTTAAGCCTCACAGGACTCTAATTCTTGGAAAGAGCTAATCCAGGTGGTGACTCCACTCTAAGAGATGGCAGATTCGGGTTCGAACTGATCTAAAATTTTTTTCACCTTCTCTTTCAACCTTTTTCTCGGGTCTTTGACCCGAACGCACCTTTTTTCAAACACTCCAGTGGACCGTGCCTCTCATCTCCACTCGCTCTTGGCCCACCACTCCGTGTTGCCCTCTCACAAATATACGCCATCATTCTCTTGAAGAAGTTTGGTGTTCTTCAAGTAATTCCCATCCATGTAATGAAAATACTCACCCAGTCTTTGGATACAGGGGAGTTCGTTTCTTGCACCCAAGATGATTGCGGTGATAATTTCGGCCTCTCCAATCTTGTTTCTCATGCTCGTAGAATTCTTCTTCATCATATCCTAAATAATGTCCACGAATTCCACTTTTTGCTTCATCAAGGCATAAGAAAGAGCAAACAAATCTTTCTTTTGGACTTTGGTATTCTCTATTCGATAAAATACCAAAGTGGAAATATATTTGTGTAGTAGAAGAATACACTCATCCTTAATAAGTTTATTGGAAGAATTTTTGGGATGAAAAACTCTCTTACCCGTTAAATCTGCCCAAACTCGATTTGGTTGAAAAGAATCTATCATGCTTGATGAATTTTCAATTTTGAACCCAAACCAAGCACTCATCATCTCTCTTGTGATGGTGTAATGTCTTCCTTGGTTACGAAATTGAATCGCCCTCTTCTTCTTATCCTCAAAATCAAATGTCACTAAACATTCTAAACTCTAATCATGATTTTGTGGAAATCTCATCTCCACAAATCAGCTTAAACCCAAATCAGCAAGACACATCTCCATTTGTTCATGGAGGCCTAAGGTTTCCAAGAATACCATATCAAGAAAGATCATACCATTGATTTCCAACTTATTCAAAACTTGGAATCTCTTTCCTTCTTCACGTGATCGAATCGAAAAAGGATAACCATATTCTTATTGGTAATTCTCGACATCCCTTCTATTTCTAGCTACCTTGATATGAAGCATATTGGTTTTGAAGTAAAGGTTTGATTATAGAAGAATGGAGATGAATTCAGAACTTTTGTAAGCTTTGTAGAAGTTGTGGTGGCTAAGGGTTCAACTTAGACCTATTTATAGAGTTCTAAAAGGTCTGTAATTGGCCAAAATAGTCAATATAGCCATTTATCCTTCAAACTTGCTGTTATTGGCAATTTTGGAAATCCGTTGCATGTTAAATCATTATTTGTAATGGTAATATTCTAACCGTGTTGCGATCGCGAAAGCCTATCATGATCGTGACTTTCTTCCTGATAGAAACAGAAAGTTTTACTGCATAATGTCACGGGCGATCTATAGTCGTGGTTGCGACTTTCTGCAATTCTTCTATCTTTTCAATTTTTAGACTTAATCCTAGAAAAACTTAGAAAAACAAATAAATATGTTAAATAATAATAGTACATATTTTATTCAATTCAACATATATTAACAAACATGATTAAAACAAACAATAAACAAACAAAAGAGAATAAAAGAAAACAAACAATAAACAAGAAACAATAAACTGTACAGAATCCTAAATCTAAATGAAAATGGATATTCAGTTGGGGGGAAGCGATTCATCATTAAGTCTATTTTATAGTAGGACTCCCGGAGGTCTCGCTTGACATCAAACATAAGTGTATGAATATCATCGATTTTTCTATGAATCGAGATCTGCGCCTCCATAAGTTCATTCAACCTTCTACGAAGGTTGGTCGTACTTCGTTCTTCATCCCTCACGATTTCCCTTTCTCATCATCTATCAGCTTCCACTCTATCATCCCATGATTTCCAATCAAAGGTGATTCTATCAACCCTAATACACCTGACTAGAAATCCATACTCGAAGAAAATAGTCGTAGTTAGCTCCAGAATCTCATCTTCATCAGTAAAGACTTCAGTGGCATAGGGCATTCTCCTACTTTAGCCCAACAGATTTGCCATAGTTCGACATTCGTACTCTGTCATTCCAGGGTTCTGCGTAGCAAACATGAGCGTCTCCATCATAATCCCAGAAATATCGACAGGTATGCCATCCCAAATTGCTTCCAACACAAAAAATTCTTCGAGAATGACAAGGTCAAATGATGACTTTCCAAACAACGCTCCACTTAAGTAAAAGTGTAACGTGAGCAAACATGAGTCACGAATCCACTAGCTATAGGCAGATTCAAGTTTATACTTTGTTTGGCCAGTCAGACGAGTCCACATTATTAAGGGATCCCATCCAGGAAGCATCTTACAATAGCAATCCTTCGAAAAACCCATATACCTTTCCCCACCTTCCTTTTTAACTTATACTCTTTCCCATGGTGGTGATATAAGCAATTCTTCCTTCCGTTCTTCTACACCAATGTGACCAACATTTCCATACGGTTGTCTACACTGTTACCCATAGTCTTATTCGAGTAAATGATAAAGTTAAGAATCCTTAGATAATACATAACTTTGTCATGTACACCGAGGTTGATAAAGTTGTTCCTATGGATGGTATAGGAACTCTTAAATTCAACCTCCCTAATGACTTCATAATAATCCCCTTCTTCTCTGGAGTGGATCGGGAATGGAGCTTCATACCATTCCTTGAGATTTGTAGGCAGAACCAGGTTGGATTTGTTTATGATAACCATTGTGAATGAAAGAAAGGATTGAAAGAAATGAAGTATTTTCGGATTAGGAAAAGATTTGATCTTTGAAAGGCTTAAAATCATATTGCAGAGGTGAGAATTTATGAGCACTCCCATGTTAATCTTATAGTGGTTAGTGGAATAACTATCGAATAATTGCTTAATTGCTGCAGTTATCGCACAAGTCACGATCGTGATTACATGTCACGATCATGACTTACAGAATTTGAGTTTAGAAGGGATTCAAGAGCGCGAATGGGGGTCCCGAACTTGAATAGGAAAAATAGAAGAATTTCTTCTATTTATTGATAATTTAAACTTAATACTATGCCGTATCACCTCCAAGATGATTATTTCATATTCTTCACATCAAGGTTTAGGATTTGACAACTTATATAGTTTAAGAAAGAAACACATAGATATATTAGGAAAATATACCGTATTCTCCAAATATTTGATCTTTAAGAACGCACTTACCTTCCCCGGTAACAGTACGAAAAACTTGGTTGCAAGGTTTTGACTATACTAATTTAGAGGGCTTATATTCGGTGATGAAACCAAAAACCTTGTTCCCCACTTTTCTACCGATAAGATAAAAGTTCAAAATATGAACACGTGTTGTCAATACCGCTTATCAAAATAGAAAAATGGTGACCACTGCAAGTATACAGTTTCGATGTAGTTTTAAAAGATATCGCTCCCACAGGGAAGGGATTCGGTTCCAAAGACCAACTAGAGTTACAGAACAAAAGAAATAAGATAATTTTTATTAGAGGGTTAGATGATTTGTATGATAGACTGATGAATAGACAGATGTATCAATAGATTAGAGAAAATGTAAAATATAAAGTTATTCCCTAAGAATAAGTTTAGCAGAGAAAAACATGTAAAATCATCAAGAATATTTCGTACACTAGATAACTTCAACAAATACGGTTCTAGACGCCCTAATATTCAATAATTCACCACATAGAAACATATGAGATGACTTTTCTAAATCTAGGGTAAATGAATTATGACACTTATAAGAACCTGGATAACTATAATACTATGCTTAGTACGGGTCGCTCTCACATAGCCTTATTTAGGAAGTTACCATTCCAAAAATGTTGGCTCACTAAACAGTGCTATAATCACAGATCCAATGATTATACACAATCTTATTAACCCTGAAATCACTCTTAAAGTTAACTCGAAAGCATATAACTTGATTAATATAAATGATGTAAGATGAAATACTCGTTACGACACATAAACATATCATAAACTTCAAAATAGAAAGTATAAGCAGAAAACAAAGTAAAGTTGTAAGGTATGCAAGTGAAAGCTAAAGTTGATCAAACTATATCCACTCTAATGGGAGTCGTCAATTCCCGCAATTCCTACGTCTACTTTGAATTGGTCTCGACTCGTATAGAACCTCCGCTAGGATGATATTCTTTGTGAATTTCGAATAAAAGAATGTTGAAGAATGAAAACTTTTATTGATAAGTTCTTTCCAATTACACTCAAACGAAAAAAGCTCGAATTTGTGTAGAAATATAGTGATCGAAATAGGAATCGAATAACTTATACATTTTTCTAGCTAAGACTTTGAACGTAGTGATATATAATTTCTACTTTCCATCTACATACATACTATCATTCAATGCCTTCTGTTCATGCCATACAATGCACCATATAACCCACACAAAAAATTAGTTGATTGAATCCTCTATTTATAGAGTGTGAAAGGTTGTGTCTGTCCAAACGAAGAGTCGTGTCCATTGTCAAAGAGTTGCATCACTTCAATATGATTGGATACAAAGATTCATCCTCATCCACAAAGGAAAGGCACCTTTTCTTGATTGGTTGACTTTCAAAGGGTGTCTTTTCGGTTGGTAGTTGATGGCGGTTGATCGTTGTTATCTAGCGATTGGTAGTTGAAAAGAGATAACCAATAACCATCACAAGTCGCGATCGTGAAACACTTTTCGCGATCGTGACTAATGGTTGACAACTTTCTATTTTGAAGAATAACAAGTCGTGACCACGAATGGGTGTCACGACCGTGAACAATGCTTTTCTTCAAAATTCTTCTTGCAACTTTAACAATCTTCGACAGCTTCGATCCTAAGCCAAATCCTTGTGTTCCACGCATCTTTTTGCACCTTTTTCACTATTTTTCCATAGAATTCCATCTTTGATAATTTTACTTCCATGATTTACCTAGTTTCTGCATTTACATAAAAAAACAACTACATACCATGTGAAATCTTTTATATGAAGTATAAAATGAAACAAAACCATATTGTTTTATGTTTAAAAATGTTATGATAATAAGTGTAATTATACACTTATTAGTAAGCCATTTATAAATCTTTACTCAATGAGGATTAGTCAATAAGTTGAGCGCTAGCTTTGATACCACATGTTGGTCTTTAGATAGCCTGTAAACAACTGTAGAGGGGGGGGGGGGTGAATACGAATCTTGGTTACTTTTTAAGATTTATAAAAATTATTTAACAAAGTTGAGTTTTTAGATTTGTGTTGAGTTTTGCGTGCTGAGTTGTTCTAAACACTTGTAACCTGCTTAGCTTCGCTTGCATAGTTTATCTTCAATCTCTTGCTGAATGCTCTACTCATCTCGGATCAGTTTTTTCAAGCAAAAAAACTTAATGGTAGAAAGAATGATAAATGACCTGGACATAATAAAAGCTAAAGCTTAAGTTTAGAACTTCAACACCTGATTTTATCCTAATTCAGTCCCGAGCTTACCTCCAGTCCTCGGATTCCTTCTCTGAGCTTTAATCCATTAGTGTTCATTCCTTACTTAGGCAGAGCAGTCTTTACAATGGGTAGACACAGTTTTTATAGAAAGCACCTTTCTTTCTAACTACCACTTAACTTTGTTTGGGTAACCTTCTGAAACTGACACTCACATTTGAAATGAAAGTGCGAACTGAATTCAACTTATAAAATGTTGAATCCTCACAAATTTATATCTAAGTAATTGATTCTCTCTATTACAAACTGATTTGAAATGGTTGTTTACTAATTACTTGAATTTTGGAATTTCTTGAAGTTGGGAGTATTTTCGCAAAGTTTCAACTCTTAAAGAAATTCGAGGTGATTCACTAAGTTTGAACATCTGCTTCTGTCTTCTATTTATACATGAAGCTTTACGAAGTAGCCATTGCAAACTTTTCATCCTTGGAGTTCTTCAATTTCTCTTCTCTTCATATCTTTTGAATATTCCCGTTGGAGACAGATTCCAGGACATTTAGAGATAGAAATTTGATCGTTGAGGAGCGATAAAATCCTGTTGAGAAATTCTCGTTTATCTTCAACCAAAACTGATTGAGAGAGAGGTGCGCAAAATGCAACGTAGAGACTTGTGATTATTTGACATTGTTGTTTCTTGTAGAGACGCCGGAGACACTGAGAGAATGACACATGTCATAGGATTCTTTTTGTCTTAGACTTTAGTGAGGAATCTCCAACGTTCTGTACTGACACCCTTTTGAATTGTGAGGGCCACAGGAAATCTTCTTTAATTTCAGCGCTTTTTAACTTGACAAGCAGCGAAAGAATATTCAGTTTCTCACAGAAGACTTTAGCTGCACAAGTGTTATTTAATTCTCTAAGTGTCAATGAATTCATCTTTTAATCAATTAAAAGTAGCAAAACTGAGTTGATATTCTTCTAAACTATGTAGTACTTAGCATAGACTCAGATTTTCCTAGTCTAAGCCGTAACTTAATTAATTACTCAACAAACTGAGTTGTTTTCCCTTAAACAAACTCAAGTCAGCTTCATTAATTAAGAGTATACTTAGTATTCAATTAATTTCACTATCCTAGTAAGTTTACTATTTCCAAAACGTTTAAGTACTATTAACTTGGGTTCTTTACTCACCACTGCCATTGCCAAGCACTGCTCTAGGCTTCCTTGACATGTGGCTGTCCATATTTAAAAATGGACTCTCGGGTGAATTTGGCTTGTCCCTATGGTTCACAATTGCATGGCTGATTTGGAAGAGACGCAATGATATAATTTTCAATGGGAGCACTTTAACGGATGACATTTTTATTATAAGCTTACACTTATGTTGGTTTTTCTTCAAATGTAATCATCATGTCATTAGCATTTCAGTTTCAGATTTGATTATCTATCCGAGAATTCTAGCTTGTAATGACTCTTTGTAATTCTCATCTTGAGAATTTTATAATTTAATTAAAAGAGGGGTGGGTGTTTTATTAGCAAGCAAATACATCAACCTAGTTGGGACATCCACTTAGAAATTTTCTTTCACCCCAATCTTTTTTCTGCTGGAGGGACACATCGTTCATTCAAGAGTTTAAAAGAAAATTATATCACAAAAATGGGTAATCTTGTTCATTTTTATCTGAACCTTTGCAGGATGGTCAATAAAAATACAATGTACATTAGTGATAAATTTTGAAATTTTTGAATAGTACACATATTTTTTTTAATAAATTAAGAAAAAAAAACTTTAAAAAGTCAAAAAAAATAAAAAAAATCTCCAAAAATTACTCAAATTCTAAGGTATATTTTTTAAATAATAAGGTTAAATTATTAGAATATTGAATTGTTCAAAATATTCAATTTAACACTACTATTTTGAAACTACAAACCCCTTTTACAAAAAGTTTAAACAACAGACCCCCTTTTGCTAAAACAAATTTCTCAAACCCCATTTTGCAAATGGTGAAACCACAAGTCACTTTTTTTAAGTTTGCCCTTTTTATAAATATTCAAAATCTGAAAAATAATCCAGCCTAGGCACCAATTTTAAAACACAGGTAAGAAAATTTACCAAAAACCCACCGCCTAAATTTGTCTAGCCCGCTTAGGCACCCGCCTAATCGGTCAAAATGACTAGGATCGCCCGATTAGGGAAAATCATGGCAGTGTTCTTAAAAATCCCATTTAGACAGCCGCCTAGGCTGATTTTTAAAATGCTGAATTTCGTATAACATTTATGGGGATGAGAGTAACATGATAATTCATAAAATATGTTACTATGAATGTATTACATCATGTGTTTATTTGTTTACGGTTAATTAATTTTTTTAGCGTGTAGTTATGTGTTTTAAGTTAAAATGTATGTTGCTACTTAAATGAAGCTTATTATTATTAGTTTAATTTATTAATTATATATATATACACACACTATGCATTATTATTTAATTTATATATATCATCTAACATAAAATATATATATTAAAGTTGAATACTTTTGTTAAATAATTATAAGAAGAAAATGATATTATAATAATACTCCTTTCGTTTTTAGTAGTCTATTTAGCTAAATATGAAAATTCAAAATAGTAGTCCATTTCATAATTCTATAATTCTTTTTCATCTTTCTTCCATGCATATCCTCATTTACTCTTGTAATTTTCATATTATCAAATGCACATTTTGTGATGGAAAATTAAGACATTAAAGGTAGATTAATATTTGCATAGCCTTATTAATTGTTTTATTAAAAAGTGCCAAATGTGTAAGAGAACTACTAAAAAAATGGATGGAGTAATAATAAAATATTGTTTAATGAAAGGAATATTTTTTTAAAGTAGAAAAATAAAGTAATGGTTGAAGTGAATTTACTGTAACAACTGTATAAATAGAGTAAATATTGAAAAAATAAAGTTTAGAGTAGAGAATATAGAGTACTAATGGGTTGGAGATGACCTTAGCCGCCCTCCGTTCCCCCTGCGTTTCTCGATTTCCTTTTCTTCCACCTCTCCTCTCCAATTCTTGATCAAACTTGCATTCTTCAAGCGCTATTCAGGTCTTTCCTTATGTATCGACTTCGTCTTTGAAGCTATTAGCATTCCATTCTCCACCAGTGATGGAGATGGTAAGCAAATCCAACATCGATTTTTGTCAACTACCAGCTATAAAGGAGAAACAAAGAGCTGGAGAATACTTAAGAGAAAACAAAAAAAGGGAAGCCAAGATGAGAATTGAGTTGGATAGAGCTTGGGGGACTCAAACTGGCGGAAGAAGCGGAGGAGAGGCTTTGCTAGAAGAACTTGAAGCTGAATTCCTTAATCAAGTCAGATTTTTTAAATCTCGAATCCTTTCTCTTATCAATCATGTAACCATGAGATTTTTTGTCCCTCTCATGAAGCGATGAAGAGAAATATTTTCTTACTCTCTAGTTCTAGTGATTTACATTAAGGTTACAAGATATTAGGAAAGATCCTTGGGCCTTTGGAAACCAAAACCATTTAAAAACTGATAAAAAATCACCCAAAACATCCAAAAAAAGTCAAAAATTGACCCCCCGCTACCAGGCTCTATACATAGTGTAAGGCCGATTCTGGCTATTTTCAGCCTTTTTTTACCTATTTGTTTACCCTTTCAATTATTTTTTTACCAATTTTGACCTTATATAAGTGTAAATAATTAGGTTTAGAAGGATCCAAGTTTCATTAGCCATTTTTGGGGTGAGAGAGTTAAAGAGAGATTTTTAGGGTTTTAGAAAAAAAGTTGTGTATGTCCGAAAAAGCTTAACAAACACAACAGAGGGGGGTGAATGCAGTTACTTGGTTACTTTTAGATTTTATAAAAATTCTTTACCAAGTTCAGTTTTTAGATGCGTGCAGTGTGAAGCGTGCTGAGTTTGATCTGAAGGCTTATAAACTATTTAGCTTCACTGACTTAGTTTATCTTAAATCACTACTGAGTACTTTACTCAGTTTGGATTGGTTTTTCAATCAAAACTTTATGGAATAGAGAAAATGATGAATGAGCAAGACACTTTAAAGACAAACGATAAATGTAAGAAACATCTACACCTGAGATTTATCCTAGTTCGGCCCCAAGCCTACCTCCAGTCCTCGGATTCCTTTCAAAGCTTTAATTCAGTAGTGTTTTCCTTCCCTCCTTAGGCGGACAAGCCTTTACAATAAGTAAAACGATTACAAAAAGTACCTTTCTTTCTAACTACCACTTAAACACAGTTTGGGTACACTTCCCAAGCTATCACTTAGATTTTCAAATAGAATTTGCAAATAAAGGATTTTAACTTATAAAACACGTTGATTCCTTTACAATGTTAAATATAAAGAGTGATTCTATCTATTACAAACTGATTGGAAGATTTGCGTTTACTTTGATTGCTTTATTTGAAATTTCTAAATACTGGGAATATTTTGATAATATTTCAGCTCTTAATAAATTCAATGTGATTAACCAAGTTTGAATATCTGATTCAGTCTTCTATTTATGCTTGAGGTTCTTAGAAGTAGCCATTGCAAACTTCTCGTTCTGACTTTGTCTTCAATTTCTCTTCTCTTCATATCTTTCGAATTTGCCCATTTGAAACAAATTCCAAGACGTCTAGAGATAAAGATTTTAAATGTTGAGGCATGAGATTAACCTTTAATATTGTTGCATCAAAAACTCATTTATCTTCAAGCAATTCTAATATGATAGAGAGGCACGCGAGATACAACATTGAAGCTTGCAATTTGTTGACTTGCTAACGTTGTAGAGTTGCGTAGAGACACTAAGAAATGGCACATGTTAGAGGATTCCTTTTATCTTAGACTTTAGTGAGGATTCTCCAACATTCTGTACTAACACCTTTTCATTATGAAGACCACTTGAATATCTTCTTTAATTTTAGCTCCTTTTCTTCTGAAAAGCATCAAAGGAATATTCCATCCCTCGCAGGCAGCGTTAAAAGGATTTGTGTCATATATTTCTCTAAGTGTCAATTAACTCAGCTTTTAAAAGCAACTCAACTTCGTTGAGTCTATATCTTTTAAACTATGTATTACTTAGCTGAACTCAACTTTTCCTACTCTAAGCCATAACTTAATTAAACACTTAGTAAACTGAGTTGTTTATCCTTAAACAAATTCAACTAAACTTGATTAATTAAGAGTTTACTTATATTCAATTAATTTCACTATCTTAGATAGTTTGTTATTTCCAAAATATTTAAGTACTATTAACTTGGGTTCAACAATCTCCCCCATTTTGGAACAGATAACAAACTAAGTAGTAGAAGAGATTAATTGAATAAATAGTTCAAACATATAGAAATACCTGATAGATGATGTAAGACTCCCTCATGCTGAGTGAAATTTAGTTAGTGTGGAATCCCCCATACTGAGTGCATTCACTTTAGTCAGCTTAACTCCCCCATATGTAGAGGAATTTTCTTTCATTTGGCACTTTGTCTTGCTTTAGCTTTTCTTTGGTTGGTCTTTGCATTTATTCTTGCAACAGGTTACAAGTAGAAATAGCAAACATAATACAACAGATAAAAAGTTAAGAAGCTCTTAACTTGATAGACATAAACTTGTAACTTTCCATTGATAACAAAAACTTAGTACACAAAATGTGTTCGGAGCTAAGTAATTACATATTAAGCCCTATTACAAGTTTTGTCTAAACTACAACTATCTATGAAACTGAGAAGAAGATGAACTATTACCTTTTGGATGAATAATAGAATGGTGTTGTTGATGATGAGACTAAGGTTATTGAGGTGGATATAAGTTTGAAGTAAACAGTAATCTTCAGCTTGGCTTCCATGTCAATTATCCTTGGGCAGAAGTTGTGCATAGTCTTTGCAGTGAACTCTATATCCCTTGAATCGTACATCCTGATGGTAATCAACTGATCTATATTCCTTTGCATATCATTGATCCTATCTTTGAGGACATTCAGCTTCTTGTGGATGGAGGGACTAGTGTCTAGGTCAAGTGACTCAGTTGGGTTCAGAAATAGCTTTCCCATAGCTTTAAACAAAACTTTCTATGCTTTCTTAAATTGATAATCAATGTTGTCGTTGATAACTTTGTAAGAAGACTCAAACTTCTCATCCAACACATCAAGGTTTAGCAAAGGTTTTTCAACCTTCTTCCTAGTCTCCTCAAATATCTTAAGAACTTTATCCACCTTCTTGTTGTAATTAACCATAAGCCTAGAGATGTTCTCCATTAGCCTGCACATGCTGTTTCTAAGGTCCTTATTAACTTCCATGGCCTTAGATAAATAACTGAATTAGAGTCAGTGCTCTGCTTTAATTATCTTGGCTTGTTCTTCTTCAAACTCATGAAACTATGTAGCTTGAGTTGCCAATGTGGGATTCAAGCTACTTAGCTACTCAGCAGCAACATCAATGTTACCCCTCATCTTTCCTATACCACGTTAGTGATAACAGTAGATGTGTGATAAGTGTATAATTACACTTATTATCATATTAATTTTACACATTAAACACTATAGTTTAAGTCATTTTTATACTTCAGATAAAAGATTTCATGTGGTATGTAGTTGTTTTTTATGCAAATACAGATACTAAGTAAATCTTGGGAGTAAAATGATCTAAAGTGGAATTCAATGAAAAAAGAGTGAAAAAGGTGCAAAAAGATGAGCAGAACTTAGAGATTTGGCTTAGGGTCAAAGCTGTCAAAGATCGGTGAAGTTGCAAGGAGAATTCTAGAGAAAAATAAAATTCACGGTCACGACCTGTTCTTCTTTAGAATAGAATTCTGCCAATCAAAGATTCAAGGTTGTGACTTGTATATCGCGGTCACAACTTGGACGGTTTTCTGGTTTTATCTTCTTAACTACCAACTGCCAGATAAGCATGATCAACCACCATCAACTATAAATGAAAAGACACTTATCAGAAGTCAACCAATCATGAAAAGGTGCATATCCATTGTGGATTAGATTGAATCTTCTTAACCAATCACAATGAAGTGATGCAATCATTCACCAATGGACGCGACTCTTCGTTTGGATAGATGCAACCCTTCGAACTTTATAAATAGAGCTCCAAACTTCACAAATTTCCTGCAGTGGATGTGGCAAGAAGACCAGGGTTACATATAGTGTGTGTATAGATAGAGAATTTGCTACGTTCATAAGTGTTAGTGAGAAAATGTTGAAGTAATTCGAATCCTTGTTTCGATCACTAAATTTCTCTACATTCTCGGGTGATTGTTGTATAAGTGTACTTGCAAATCACTTATAAAATAAAAGTTTTCATTCTTCAATATTCATTTGTTCGATATTCACAAAGAATAGCATCTTAGCGGAGGTTTTGTACGGGCCGAGACCGAATTCAAAGCAGAAGCAGGAATTGCGCGAATTGATGACTCCCATTAAAGAGTGGATACCGTTTGATCAACTTTAGCTTTCACTTGCATACCTTACAACTTTGCTTTGCTTTCTACTTATATTTTCTATTTCGAAGTTTATGATATGTCATGTATCATAATGCTTATTTCGTGTTAAGTCTTTTATGTTAATCAAGTTATATGCGTTGGAGTTAATTTTAAGAGTAGTTTCGGGGTTAACAATATTATGTATAATCACTGTATCTATGATATAATGCTATTTAGTGAGCCAACATTTTTAGAATGGTAACTTGCTAAATGTGGCTATGTGAGAGCAACCCGTACTAAGCATAGTATTGACATTTTCCAGGTTTATATGATTGTCTTAATTCGTTTGCGCTAGGTTTAGAAAAGTTATTTCATGTGTTGCTCTGCAGTGAATAATTGAACATCTGGGTGTTTTGAACCGAGTATGTTAGATTATTTTAGTGAATCGTAACATCTTTGTTAAACTTTCATGTTTTCTCTGATATTCTTATTTTGTAGGGAAAATCTATACATTTAGATTCTCTAATCTTTCACATCTATATTTACTCATTCTTCATTCTAACCCTCTTACCCAAAATATCAAATTTATTTTATTTTCTTATTTTGTCTTCCTTATTGATCTTTAGAGCTAGTCCTTTCTTGTGGGATCGATATCTTTTAAAACTATATCGCAACTGTATACTTGCAGATATCATCATTTTTCTATTTGATAAGAGGTACTGACAACACCTATACTTTACACAAACAAGTTTTTGGCACCATTAATATGTAGCCAACTCTTTGTGAAAAAGTTATTAAACTTATCAATAGAAAAGTGGTGACAAGTTTTCAGTGCCGTTACCGGGGAAGGCAAGTGCGTTCTAGAGATCGAATTATCCGGGGAAAGCAAGTATGTTCTTGACATTAATTATATCTATGCATTTCATTTCTTGATTATACAATTTTCTAATTTTATTCTAGATATGACAAGATTATGAAATAATCATCTTAGAGGTGATACGTCATAATATTTCATCTTAATTCTTGATAAATAGAAGATTTTCTTCTATTTTCCTATTCGCGTTCACGACTGTCTATCGCGCTCGTGAATTCCCTACAAACCTTCTGTTTCTTTTTTTATAGTCACATTCGCGACCTAGGATCACGATCACTACGTGAGCGAAAACTGCAATAGTTTGAG